>MDKI01225438.1:0-70104 GCA_005239505.1 Nicotiana paniculata
GCTCCTTCTCCAAACCCCATAGACGACTTCCAAGCTAGTTTTCCACCATAACCACTTGGGTAAATAATCCTAACTCTAATTTCTTCCATTTTCCTTCTTCAATCACTAGATTCTAGGCCTAAAAACATAAAATCAAAGGTAGAAATTGGAGGTTTTGGGTAGAGTTAGGGCTTTTGGAATTTTTGGGAATTCAACCTTGTTTAGGGGTCAGATTTCAAAATAAATTGTATATTCGAGCTCGTGGGAGAATGAGTGATCGAGTTTTGGTCCGAACCTCGGGTTTGGACCAAGCGGGCCCGGGGTCGAATTTTGGTATTTTTGGAAGAATGTTGGGAAATGTATAATTAGGCTTTGGGATTGAGTTATTGAATAATTATTGATGTTATTAAGTCAATTATGTCTAGATATTATCGTTTCGGAGTCGGATTCAAGAGAAAAGGCCGTGATTGAGCCTTGACTTGCATTCTTGGAGCCGAGGTAAGTGTTTTGCCTACCTTAGCTTGAGGGAATAGGTATGGAATAGGTATGGAGTCTTATTTGATATGTGTATTTCATGTCCAACGTAAATGTGAGGTGACGGGTACCTATATGTTGTGGTCAAACATGCCCGTGAGTCGAATTTTGATGAGTTACTTAATGTTCTTTGATATTCTCTGTGCTGTGAATTATTGGGGACCCTGGAAGTAGAACCTTGAGGTTATTTAAAATATAAAAAGTTATTGATTATGTGTTCGGTCGAGGGTTTTACTGTTGACATTATACTTCTGGTGAGATTGGTTATAGCTGAGTCCCTTGCCGGGATAAAAGAATTTTGTTGATTATTGCTGTACATTTGAAATGTCGTATTGTAAAACTTTCATATCAATTGCTGCTTTTATATTCATTATGCACGAGGGGACATTCCGTGCCGAGTGATTATTATTTATGCACGAGGGGACATTTCGTGCCGAGTGACTGTGAGGTTATGCACGAGGGGTCATGCCGTGCCTTCTCCTGTCTATTTTACTTGTTTCGAGTTGTTACTTCCTGTTTAACTTCTACATTCCAGTTAATACTTGACTCTACTGATTTAGCAATTGTTGCCCTTTCATCCCCAACATGTTCTTCCCCGTAGCTGTTTTTCTTGTTTATTTCCTGCTATATTATTGAACTGCACAGGTAATATTTGTTGTCGTGTCTTAGCCTCGTCACTACTTCGCCGAGGTTAGGCTCGACACTTACTCAGTACATGAGGTCAGTTGTACTGATGCTACACCTGCACTTCTTTATGTTGTGTAGATTAAGCAGCCAGATCCAGTGGACATCGATAGGGGGAGTATCCTTCAATCTATTTCAGACGACACCGAGGTAGTTCCGCAGGTGTTCGTGGATCTCGGCGTCACTGTCTATCTTTCATTCTGTCATCTATGTGTTTCCAGACAGATATATCGTTTTATTTTAACTGTTGTCTTTAGCTAAATCTTAGACTGGTTCGTGAGGTTGTGACTCCATTTCTGGGTTTTATACGTAAAGGAATTTCTTCGTTATTGGCTATTGTTATTTAGATTTTGTTAAGCTTCCGCATTTTATTTCAATTATCTAGTCAGTTTTTATTACTTTCACTTGTTAATAAATCAATTCAGCCAACACGTTGGCTTGCCTAGCGGGTGCAACATTAGGCGCCATCACGGCCTGAATGTGGGATTTCGGATCGTAACAAGTTGGTATCAGAGCATTAGGTTGCTTAGGTATCACGACTCACAGACAAACTTGGTAGAGTTTGAGGGATCGGTACGGAGACGTCTGTACTTATGCCCTAGAAGCTGCAAAGTTAGGAATAACTTCACTTTTCTTCTTTTCTGTCGTGCGATTTGAATTCCAAATGCTAATTGAGTTTCGATTCTATTCTCTCGCAGATGTCGAGAACGCGTGCTTCCTCATCTACCGATCAGCTATCCGATCCTCCTGCTGCAGCTCCTACGAGGGGCCGAGGCCGTACGAGAGGCCGAGGCAGGGGCAGGGCTCAGCCCAGAGCAGCAGCCCCAGTAGAGGACCCACATGTAGACTTTGCCGGTGAGGTTCCTACTCAGACAGTCCCAGTGGGACCAGCTCAGGTCCCAGAGGGGTTCATTGCCACCCCGGTGCTTCAGGACGCTCTAGTCCGCTTAGTGGGACTCATTGAGAGTGTGACTCAAGCCGGTCTTCTTCCTACTGCACCAGCCGTTTCTCAGGTTGAGGGAGGGACTCAGACTCCTGCTACTCGCACACCAGAGCGGCTAGATCCTCAGTTTCAGACTCCGGCACCTCAGACAGTCGGAGTAGCTCAGTCGGGTATTGTGACACTGGCAGTTGAGGGAGCAACTATGACATCAGATGCTTTATGGAGATTGGATAGATTCACCAAGTTATTCACTACTACATTTACTAGTGCACCATCAGAGGATCCCTAGGATTATTTGGACAGCTCTCATGAGGTTCTTTGGAACATGGGCGTAGTAGAGTCCAATGGAGTTAATTTTGCTACTTTTTGTCTTTCGGGTTCTGCCAAGACTTGGTGGAGAGATTATTGCTTGACCAAGCCAGCTGGGTCTGCACCATTGACTTGGGCTCAGTTCTCCGAGTTATTCTTGGGTAAGTTCCTTCCAGTTACTTAGAGGGAGGATCTTCGGAGGTAGTTTGAGCGCCTACAATAGGGATCTATGTCTATCACTCAGTACGAGACCAGGTTCATCACTCTAGCTCAGCATGCTATTATGATACTCCCCACTGATCGTGAGAGACTGAGGAGGTTTATTGAGGGTTTAGCTCAGCCCTTCAGGCTTCAAATGGCCAAGGTGTCAGGTACTGATATTTCGGATGCGGCCAATGTGGTCAGGAGGATTGAGATGATTTTGTCGCAGGGTGGTGGTCAGGGGGCTGACAAGAGGCCCCGTCACTTCGGTCGATTAAGTGGAGCCTCATCTAGGGGCAGGGATTCTTTCGGCAGAGGACATCCTTCCAGACCCTATCAGTCGGCACTTCAGGTAGCTCACAGTACACCGCCAGCTCCTATTAGTGCACCACCAGCACCTATCTGTGCACTGCCGCTTCAGAGCTTCCAAGGTTATCAGGGTCGACAGGGCCAGTTCCAGAGTCAGCGGCCACATCAGCAGAGGCCTTGGTATTCTTATGGTGTTTCGGGGCATACTTCCAGGTTTTGCCCCCGAGGTTTTGGTGGGTCTCAGTATCAGGGTTCCCATGCCATGGTTCCCGCATCAGGGGCACCCCACCCCCTCAGCCAGCTAGGGGTGGTGGTTGTGGTGCCAGAGGTGGAGGTCATACTCATAGAGCTGGAGGACATGCCACGAGAGGTAGAGGTTACCGTAGTAGGTCGACCCAGTGATGTTCAGGTTGGAGCGGCTCAGCCCCGATGCTATGCTTTTCCTGCCAGGCCTGATGCTGAGGCTTCTGATGCAGTTATTACAGGTACGGTTTCAGTTTGCAGTCGAGAGGCTTCAGTGTTATTTGATCTGGGTTCTACATTCTCCTATGTGTCTTCATATTTTGCCCCTTATTTGAGTATGCCCCGTGATTCCTTGAGTACTACTGTGCATGTGTCTACATCGGTGGGTGATTCTATAGTGGTAGATCGAGTCTACCGTGCTTGCTTAGTAGTTATTGGTGGTCTGGAGACTGAGGTTGATCTTTTGCTTCTTGATATGGTTGACTTTGATGTTATATTGGGGATGGATTGGTTATCCCCCTATTATGCTATTCTGGACTGTCATGCCAAGACAGTGACCTTGGCCTTGCCAGGGGTACCTCGTTTGGAGTGGAGAGGGATTCCTAGTCATTCTTCTGGTAGAGTTATTTCTTATATGAAGGCGCGTCGCATGGTCGAGAAGGGTTGTTTGGCCTATCTGGCCTATGTTCGTGATTCTAGCACCGAAGTTCCTTCCCTGGAGTTGTGCCCGTAGTTCGTGAGTATCTAGAGGTATTCCCTGCTGACCTGCCGGGTATGCCACCCGACAGGGATATTGATTTTTGTATTGAGGTAGCTCAGGGCACTTAGCCTATTTCTACTCCGCTGTATCGTATGGCCCCGCCAGAGTTGAAGGAATTGAAGGAGTAGTTGTAGGATTTGTTGGATAAAGGCTTCATTAGGCCTAGTGTTTCTCCTTGGGGTGCTCCAGTGTTGTTTGTCAAGAAGAAAGATGGCTCGATGAGGATCTGTATTGACTACCGGCAGTTGAATAAGGTTACTATCAAGAATAAGTATCCTTTGCCGAGGATTGATGATTTATTTGACCAGCTTCAGGGTGCTACAGTGTTCTCCAAGATAGACTTGAGATCTGGTTACCATCAACTGAGTATTAGGGCGTCTGATGTCCTTAAGACAACCTTTCGTACTCGGTATGGGCATTATGAGTTCTTGGTGATGTCATTTGGGCTGACAAATGCCCCCAATGCTTTTATGGAGTTGATGAACCGAGTGTTCAGGCCCTATTTGGACTCATTTTGTGATTGTTTTCATTGATGATATTTTGATTTACTCCCGTAGCCGTGAGGAGCATGAGCAGCACCTTCGAGTCGTCCTCCAGACTTTGAGGGATAGTCAGTTGTATGCCAAATTTTCCAAGTGTGAGTTCTGCTTGAGTTCAATTGCATTTCTAGGCCATGTGGTATCGTCAGAGGGTATTCAAGTGGATCCCAAGAAGATTTCAGCAGTTAGAGATTGGCCTAGACCCACCTCAGCTACAGAGATCCGGAGTTTCTTGGGCTTAGCAGGTTATTATCGCTGGTTTGTGGAGGGCTTTTCATCCATTGCAGCCCCGATGACCAGATTGACTCAGAAGGGTGCCCAGTTCAGGTGGTCGGAGAAGTGTGAGGCGAGCTTTCAGAAGCTCGAGGCAGCCCTGACCACGACACCGGTGTTAGTTTTGCCCACAGGTTCATGGCCATATACCGTGTATTGTGATGCTTCACGGGTGAGACTTGATGCAGTGTTGATGCATGATGACAAGGTTATAGCCTATGCTTCTCGTCAGTTGAAGGTTGATGAGAAGATCTATCTAGTTCATGACTTAGAGTTAGCAGCGATTGTGCATGCATTGAAGATTTGGAGGCATTATTTGTATGGTGTGCCATGTGAGGTGTTCACTGATCATAAGAGCTTGCAGTATCTGTTCAAACAGAAGGAGTTGAACATGAGGCAGAGGAGATGGTTAGAGTTGCTGAAAGATTATGATATTACCATTCTTTATCATCCGGGGAAGGCCAATGTGGTGGCTGATGCTTTGAGCCGGAAGTCAGTCAGTATGGGTAGTCTTGATTATTTATCAGTCGGAGAGCGACCGTTTGCATTGGATGTTCAGGCCTTGGCCAATCGATTTATGAGATTGGAGGTTTCTTAGACTGGCAGTGTGTTGGCCCATACCGTGGCCCGTTCTTCATTGTATGATCGTATTCGGGCCAGGCAGTATAATGATCGCCATCTATGTGTTCTTAGAGATACAGTTCGGCACGGAGGTGCCAAGCAGGTTACGGTGGATGATGAAGGAGTTTTGAGAGTGCAAGGTCGTATTTGTGTACCTGATGTTAATGGTATTCGGGAGTGGATACTACATGAGGCCCTTGGTTACCGGTATTCTATTCATCCGGGCGCCACAAAGATGTATCAGGACTTACAACAGCATTATTGGTGGCAGAGAATGGAGAAGGATATTGTAGCATATGTAGCTCGGTGCTTGAACTATCAGCAGGTTAAGTACGAGCACCAGAGACCCGGTGGTTTGATGCAGCAAATTCAGCTTCCCGAGTGGAAGTAGGAGCGTATCACTATGGATTTCGTAGTTGGACTCCCACGGACTCAGAGGATGTTTGATGTAGTATGGGTCGTTGTGGATAGACTGACCAAGTCAGCTGACTTCATCCCAGTATCAGTTTAGTATTCAGCAGAGAAGTTGGCAAGGATCTATATGAGAGAGATTGTTAGATTGCATGGTGTGACCATATCCATTATATCAGACCGAGGTACTCAGTTTACCTCCAATTTCTGGAGAATATTTCAGCGAGAGCTGGGCACACAGATTGATTTGAGCACAACATTTCATCCTCAAACGGACGGACAATCGGAGCGTACTATTCAAATTTTGGAGGATATGTTGTGAGCTTGTGTCATTGACTTTGGTGGTTCATGGGACCAGTTCTTGCCTTTAGCTGAGTTTGCCTACAACAACAGCTATCGATCGAGCATTCAGATGGCTCCGTATGAGGCGTTGTATGGTAGGCGGTGTCGGTCTCCAGTCGGATGGTTTGAACCGGGAGAGGCTAAATTGTTGGGTTCTGAGTTAGTCCAGGATGCCTTGGACAAGGTGAAGATCATTCAGGATAGACTTCGTACAACTCAGTCCAGGCAGAAGAGTTATGCGGATCGCAGAGTTCGAGATTTGGTATTTATGATAGGAGACTGGGTATTTCTTCGGGTGTCGCCCATGAAGGGCGTGATGAGATTCGGAAAGAAGGGCAAGTTGAGCCCTAGGTACATTGGTCCATTTGAGATTCTGGATAAGGTAGGAGAGGTGGCCTAAAGACTTGCCTTGCCACCTAGTTTGTCAGCCGTGCATCCGCTATTTCACGTATCTATGCTACAGAGGTATATTGCGGATCCATCTCATGTACTTGACTCTAGTGGTGTCTAGTTGGACAAGGATTTGTCTTATGAGGAGGAGCCGGTAGCCATTTTAGATCGGCAGGTGCGGCGGTTGAGATCAAAGAGTTATCCTTCGGTTCATGTTCAGTGGAGAGATCAGCTGTTGAGGCAGCTACCTGGGAGTCCGAGTCCGATATACAGAGCCGATATCCCCATCTTTTCCCCGCTTCAGGTATTCTTCTATGTCCGTTTGAGGACGAACGTTTGTTTTAGAGGTGGAGATTGTGATGACCCAAAAGTTCATCCCGTGTAATTGTAGCTAAATCTATGTTCCGAGTCCATGAACGCCTCCTTTTATCTCATCTAGATATGCGTGCGCAATCCGGGCGTGTAGCCGGGAAGCTGTTATGTGGAAAATTGATAAAATGATTTTCTTATAATAATAATTTAAATAAAATTGACTTTGGTCAACATTTTTGGTAAACGGATCCGAACCCGTGATTTGACAGTCCCGGAGGGTTCGTAGGAAAATATGGGACCTTGGCGTATGCCCGGAATCAAATTCCGAGGTCCCAAGTCCGAGAAATGAATTTTTAAAGAAAATTATTTTCTGAAAATAATAAAGACTTCTGAAAATGAACTTTGATGTGAAATTTGTGTTACCCGGGCCCGTATTATGGTTCCGGAGCCCGGAACAGGTTCAACATGTGTTATGTGAGTTATCTGTAAAATTTGGTAAGGAATGGACTTGGTTTGACGTCTTTCGGATCAAAATTGAAATATTTAGAAGTTCATGAAGTTTGAGAAAATTATATAGATTTTGGAGGTTAATTCATTGTTTTTGAAGTTATTTTGGTGATTTTATTACTTGAATAAGTCCACAAGATGGTTTTGAAGTCGTGTGTGTATTTGGTTTTGTGCCCCGAGGGCTCGGGTAAGTTTCGGGTAGGCGTCAGGGTGATTTAGGCTTAGAAAAATCTGGTGTTCTGTGATTTACCCTCCGCGATCGCGATGTTCATATGGTTGGGGGTTGGGAAATTATCCTACGCGAACGCAGGACCTAGGACGCGATCGCAGAGCCTGGGGGTAGTGCTCTACACGACCGCGAAGGGCCTCACGCGATTGCATAACGTTAAAGGCATCTGGGGGTTGGGTAGCATATTACTCTACGCGGATGCGGTCGTTTAGTCGCGATCGCGTAGGTCATTTTTGCCCAGTGATTTAAATGACCCCAAAACAGAATACTATTACGAGATTTTTCATATTTTCACCATTTGCTCCTTCTCCAAACCCCATAGACGACTTCCAAGCTAGTTTTCCACCATAACCACTTGGGTAAGTAATCCTAACTCTGATTTCTTCCATTTTCCTTCTTCAATCACTAGATTCTAGGCCTAAAAACATGAAATCAAAGGTAGAAATTTGGGGTTTTGGGTAGAGTTAGGGCTTTTGGAATTTTTGGGAATTCAACCTCATTTAGGGGTTGGATTTAAAAACAAATTGTATATTCGGGTTCGTGGGGGAATGGGTGATCGGGGGTTTGGTCCGAACCTCGGGTTGGGACCAAGCGGGCCCGGAGTCGAATTTTGGTATTTTTGGAAGAATGATGGGAAATGTATAATTAGGCTTTGGGATTGAGTCATTGAATAATTATTTATGTTATTAAGTCAATTATGTCTAGATATTATCGTTTCAGAGTCAGATTCAAGAGGAAAGGCCGTGATTGAGGCTTGACTTGCATTCTTGGAGCCGAGGTAAGTGTTTTGCCTACCTTAGCTTGAGGGAATATGTATGGAGTCTTATTTGCTATGTGTATTTCATGTCCAACGTAAATGTGAGGTGATGGGTACCTATATGTTGTGGTCAAGCATGCCCGTGAGTCGAATTTTGATGAGTTACTTAATGTTCTTTGATATTCTCCGTGCTGTGAGTTATTGGGGACCATAGAAGTGGTACCTTGAGGTTATTTCATGACATAGAAAGTTATTGATTATGTGTTCGGTTGAGGGTTTTACTGTTGACATTATACTTCTGAGTGAGATTGGTTATAGCTGAGTCCCTTGCCGGGACAATAGAATTTTGTTGATTATTGCTGTACATTTGAAATGTCGTATTGATAAACTTTCATATCAATTGTTGCTTTTATATTCATTATGCACGAGGGGACATTCCGTGCCGAGTGATTATTATTTATGCACGGGGGGACACCGTGTTGAGTGATTATTATTTATGCACGAGGGGACATTCCGTGCCGAGTGATTATTATTTATGCACGAGGGGACATTCTGTGCCGAGTGATTATTATTTATGCACGAGGGGACATTCCGTGCCGAGTGACTTTATTATTTATGCACGAGGGGACATTTCGTGCCGAGTGACTGTAAGGTTATGTACGAGGGGTCATGCCGTGCCTTCTCCTGTCTATTTTACTTGTTTCGAGTTGTTACTTCCTGTTTTACTTCTACATTCCAGTTAGTACTTGACTCTACTGTTTTAGCAATTGTTGCTCTTTCATCCCCAACATGTTCTTCCCCCGTAGTTGTATTTCTTGTTTATTTCCTGCTATATTATTGAACTGCACAGGTAATATTTGTTGTCGTGTCCTAGCCTCGTCACTACTTCGCTGATGTTAGGCCAGACACTTACTCAGTACATGGGGTCGGTTGTACTTATGCTACACCTGCACTTCTTTATATTGTGCAGATTACGCAGCCAGACCCAGTGGACATCGTTAGGGGGAGTACCCTTCAGTCCATTTCAGACGACATCGAGGTAGTTCCGCAGGCGTTCGTGGATCTCGGCGTCACTGTCTATCTTTCATTCTGTCATCTATGTGTTTCCAGATAGATATATCATTTTATTTCAACTGTTGTCTTTAGCTAAATCTTAGACTGGTTCGTGAGGTTGTGACTCCATTTCTGGGTTTTGTACGTAAATGGATTTCTTCGTTATTGGCTATTGTTATTTAGATTTTGTTAAGCTTCCGCATTTTATCTCAATTATCTAGTTAGTGTTTATTACTTTCACTTGTTAATAAATCAATTCAGTCAACACGTTAGCTTGCATCGCGGGCGCAACTTTAGGCGCCATCACGATCTGAAAGTGGGATTTCGGGTCGTGACATTAAAGTTATTACATACTCAGTCCAAGTAGGGTAAATTACTGAGTCCCTAGCTTTTTGATGTAAGCCATATGCCAAGCAATTGCCTCTCCTTCTAAATGAATTGAAGTTACCTTAACCCATCAAAAGGAACTTCATCCATTGCAAAGAATTGATCCACCTTATACAACCATGTTTTCAAATCATGTCCAGAGAATTTAGGAAATTCCAACCTAGAATACCTAGTGAAGAAATTACCCGTGGTTTGCTCATTAACATGATTATCTCTGGCTCTTTTTTCAGGTTCGATATCAGCAGGGCAATCTCTATTAGCTGTTGAAGATTCAGCCCTACAGATCTCAGTTCCATTTCCCTTTTTGCTGAAGTTATTGACAGTAGCTCGCATCTCCATCAATTCCTTATCAGCTACTAGATTTCACTCGTTCATATTAGTCATCCCTTCCATAAGTTTCTGCAATTGCAATTGAATCTAAACAAGTTTTCTCCCATATCTTTAGATTGTTGGTCTTGACTTCTGTTTCTGGTCATCATTTCACTGTTTTAGTCATGATTTAGAGCCAAGGATTGAGCAGCTCTGATACCAATTGATGCACACAGTGCAATTTGAAGATCAAAAGTTCTAGGAAATGAAGGATTTCGAAGAATAAATAAGCTAGATCAGGGTATCAAACGAGATATTAGCTGAAGAGAAGAACAATTTTAGAGAAGAAGAAGAAGAGTATTATTTCATGAATGAGATTCAAAATGTGTACAATGAGATCTTATATGCAACTAATTTGATGCCTTCTCTTTCCCGCCCATGTAACTAACTTTTTAATAGCAACTAACTTCCTAACTGCTTCTAACTAATTTTAGGAGTCTTCCAACTAACTGCCACATTAGCTCGACTTAGCTAAGATTTACAAAATGAAGCTAATTACAGTCATTACTACTAAGCATTGTAACAGTCAAATTGACCTTTTGGTGTCTATGGACAGAAAGGAATCACAGATGCTTTGATGGATTGTTAACTCTTCGACACATACAAAAAAAGCTAGATGCCTTATAAATAACCTTTTCTTGTTGGAGTACGCTCCCGAGAGAAGTATTATTATTGCTTTCTGGCATTATATCCTTGTCGAATGCTCTCTCCTATTATGTAATGTCCCATTGGAACAAACTATCAACTAAAACCTGCTTGTTTATGGGAGAATCAACAAAATTAAGGAGTGACAAGGGTCAAGGGTGGAGGATACATGAACATAGGGGCATGTGGGAAAACTGGAAGTAGATGTGCTTTAGGTTTTATTGCTTTGCTGGATATTAATGTTATCTTCTGAGTTTGAGGTATTACTTGATTATTCAGGCTAAAAATCACGGCTTTAGGAAATTTTGTTGATTAATTACTTGGATTTTGTCTTCATATAGGTCTACTTAAAGCGATGAAAATGTGTTCCATTTTCTTCTATCATCAGTCGGCTCATCTAGGAATTTAGTATTCTACTATTCAATCTGTGTCATATCCCTATATCTTGTCAGAAAAAGTTGATTCTAAGAGCTGGGATTACCCCCGTTAGGTTAACACATATCTTGCTCTTTCTTCTCCTGTCAGCATCCTATGTTTCCGAACTACTATTCTTTCCTTTTGTCTTTGTCTTTTCCTTCTTTTCTTCTTTGCTCTAAAAGGAACCCGTTTGAACAGATACAAGAGAAATACTCTAAGTATTCATTTGAAGGAATTGTAAATATAATATGCAAGTTAATATGGCGTTGTCGACGAGACAAGGCATTTTTATTCGATTTAGCCTGTAAATGTGTTTAGTTTGTTTTCCTACCATGAAATATATCCTATTAATCTGTGGATTTTCCCATTTTTCTTCTGCCTTCAAATGTATTCTTTAATTCTCTTGTCACATACTGAAGCTCTTGTTTTACATAGTTAAATTAATTTTAAATTTGACTCCTTGTTTTGTTCTTAAATATCACCAGAATGACAGTGGGAAAGCTAATAAATCTTCTTGGAAGTAAGGATGCTGCTTTGGGTGGTAGGTTTCTTCATGGAACTGCTTTCGGCGAACCCAATGGTCATGCAGACACTGTTGAAGCTATCAGGTTATATCTTTGGCCTCGAGTAATCTCTTATGGAGACCTCAGCAACTCGGTTCTTATACTAGTTTATCTATTGCAGTGAAACTCTTGTAACACGTGGCTTTAGCTTACTGCGGCAAAGCCTTTCTTTATTTAGGTAAGTCTGTATTCCTTTCAAGCCCATACCAGTTATAGATATACGAATATTGCGGAGCCCCTAAACATTGTAGTTGCTGATATGCCTTGTAGTCCTTCCCCTGTTAGCAGCTTTTGATTAGATTCATATGCTAAGGGCCCTAATTCAAAATCATGAAACACTCATTAGCTTGCAGAAGCTTGTTTCCCTTCAATCTTTCGGTTAAGAGAAATTAATCTTGAGTCCTAAGAAGTTTGAATGATTTAAGGGCGGGGTGGCCCCATTATCCATCCGAGTTTCGATCTGTGCACTACTGCTGCTAGCGAATTTCTCGGTCATCCAAAAATGAAGAAAAATGTGACTGAAGAATTGTCGTGTTGGTATTATCATTATTACTATTATTTATATATATTTTACTTTTTTCATTTTTTTGGGGTAATGATGACATGAGTTTAGGTTACATGGACAAGGTAAAATACATAAGTTACCCCTCGAGCGATGGATCAAATCCCTGTTACTCATTTTTGCGAACGAAAATCAGCTTACACATTTGACCTTTCCAAGTTGTGTCTAATACACACCACTTTTCCTACGTGGCCAACACATGTTTTACCAACAAAATAAGGCGTGTGGAGAAACAAAAAAATTCTTTATTTGAACGATCCGGATCTAATGAAATTGATCTAACCGTTTAAATTGATTTTTTTTCTTTTATTCCTTTTGCTTTTCCTTTTTTTTTGTTCTTTCTTCAATGAAACAAAAACTCCTCTCATGTTTGTTTTCCACAGTCCCCCATGTCCTCAGACCCCTGTTTTTTGTTGTTTATGAAACTCTTTTATTGAAATTAAGAAGAGTCCAATAATGAAGCTTGATGACCTATGGAATTTTAAAGGTGGAGAGAGATAGTAGTTTTTAAAGTTAGTTTTGAAGATGGATCTTCGGGGTTTGTCCAAATAAATATTAGTTGATGAGAACGTAAATCTATGGTCGATGTCGTCTTTAATTAAAGCCTTCACTGTTGCAACTCCTTTTTAGTTCAGCCGCTTCCTTGGTCGCCAGCAGCAGTCCTCCTCCCCTCTCTACGATGGTTCTTGCCATCCTTCATTTTTATGAAGAATAATATGAAATTTAAAGATTTTAGTAAAGAGATAATAATTTCGGTAGTAAATGTGTAGGCTTTCTTATTTAAAGAAGTCCATCCAGATAATTATTTTGGTATTTTCAAAGTGATAGAAAATTATTCTAATGGAGATGAGGGGTTAGGATGATGCTTCGTTCGCTGATTTTTGATTGAAGAATGGTGGTCAGAGATGGAAGGCAAGATTTGAGAGTATTCAAAGATGGTGGCCGGCATGGTGGTGGATTTGATGAAAAAAGATGGGGTTTAATTTGTTTTTTTATGTTTTTTTATAAGTTAATGACACGTGTCACTATCTCATTGGAGTGTGAAATTATACATGTTTTGGAAATTGGTCAAGAAAAAAGTAGTGTTTATCAGGCACACTTTGGAAAGGTTGAGTGTGTAAGGTGATTTTCATCCGAAAAATAAGTGTGTAACAGAGAATTGGTCCATACTTCAGGGAATAACTTATATATTTTGCCTATGGAGAAACATGATCCATGAGTATTTATATAGCCGACCTCAACTTATTTGTGGGGCCCAGTTGTAGATTGAAGAATTGTCATGTTGGTATTTATTTTTCATTCAAATTACTTTTATTCTTGTGAGTGAACTGTTTTTATGTGATATTTAATTTGGTTTCTTTTTGTATGTTATGTAAAATTTTCAAATTTCACCATGTCTGGATATAATGCACACCCATTGAATGACCTTTTTGGCTTAAAATGAGGTGGCAGAATTAAAATTTTAAATAATAAACTGTATATGGATGCTAGTGTGAGTTTTATCATAGAGGTTATGTGGCACATCGCTTCTTACCTCGAAAATCGCCTACGAAATCCCTTTTTACTGTCTTAATTCTAATGAAAAAATAAAGGGAAATGGCAAGAAAGATTGTTGGGGATCTATGTAAAATGGATTCATTAGTGCTGGGAGCTAACAACTATTCTAGCTGTAACAAAGGGGCAGCCCGGTGCACTAAGCTCCCACTTCCGGAAAAGGGCCGGACCGCAAGGGTCTATTATACGCAGCCTTACCCTGCATTTTTATAAGAGGCTATTTCCACGGCTCGAACCCGTGACCTCCCGTCAACAACTCTTCTGGCTGTCTTACCCCTAATATAGTATGTGCTAGAAATGATTGCTACCTATTGTTCATTCAAAAGTAGAGCAGTCCATCATCTCGCAGTATGTTGGAACTGTAGCCGAAGGGAAGACTCTTTTTTTTGGTTTCACTTCCTTGCTTCTTGTTGACTTCTTCATCTTTTGGTTAAATTATCCTTCCCCAGAATATGGGCCAGAAGATTATGTTGCACATGGATGTGTCTTTTGCACAAGGGAAAGCTGGGAAATGCAACTATGGTGTAGGGATTTTGTGAATGAAGTTCTGTTCAGAACATAGAATTGGGTGTGATTGGTTTTAAGATTGTCGTGAATCTGAAAAAGAGCGTGGAACAAGATCTCTTTGGATCTGGACGAGATGAGATTAGAGTCTATTCAGGAAAGACTCTGGGTCACAGAGTCTGTAAACCTAGACCATAATCAATAATACTGTGCCATTTCTGAGATGTAGTTTAGTTTGAAAACCTGGGTTCCTTCTTCAAAGACTTCATCATAGCTACTGCTCAATGTAGTTTCCTCTTTTAAGAAATTGGGCGTTAGTTGTCTGGAAGACTGTGGTGAAGCTGACAAAGAGTGAAGAAAAAATCCTTTGGCTTAGGACGAGGTGATTGTTGACCCAAGTCACTGCATAGTTTTGAAGATTGACAAATGTCTGACCAGTTGAACCAGGTCCATCAGAGCACACATACTTGACCTGACGCGTTGGCACATGAACCGTATATGAATAGGAGATGAATGCGATTATGAAGTATCAATGAACAAGGAGCGTGTCTCCTAATGCGAAAAGGTTGCAAATTCATAAGAGAATAGAAGTTGAATTCAGCAAGGACAATAACGATGGAAGGAAGTTGAGTTTAATACGAACTCTTTCTCCCAGGTAGAGTTGTACCAGAACTGAACGACAAACTCAATAACTGACTCTATAAATAATTGAAGTATTCTTGCTTGAATTATGAACGCACAAGTGCAGAAATGAGTCAAGATCTCAAAGCAAAATTCCCAGATATTTTGCAAGCAGAATTACTGTGCGATATAAAGGCTACAGACCATCTAGAAGAATCACTTCCATCTGTTTGTCATTGAGTCTAGTTGGTTGTAGTAGGCGATTTAATATTGTATCTTTTTAGCTTTCATGGAAGCAATTGTAATAGGTACACATTGTTCAAGTTAGCGTTGACTTGAAGCTTGTAGAAATTAGCTAGAGGCTAGTTACTACGAAGGGATTAGAGTTAGTCCTAGAATTATAAAAGAGTTTATTTTGTAAGTCCGTTTGGTTCAGAGTTTTAGTGAAGAGTTTGAGAAAATCCTACTGAGGAGTAGGTCGTGGTTTTTTCACCTTTTGAGCCAGGTGTTTTCCACGTAAAAATCTCTGTATTTTTACTTTACTGCTTTTATTATTCCGCAACAGTAAAAGTTGGAACACTAAGAAGAGACAGTACTCGAAAAATTGGATACCACACAAATTAACCTATCTTCTTGTGTGGTATTGACGTCTAAAATATCAGTGATATTATAGACTCATCATGAAACACTGGGCCGTTGGTTGTCTAATGCTAGACCAGAATCTACAATATGCAATTCTGGAACTTAGTTTAGTTTGGAAATCTATGTTACTTCTTCAAGGATCTTTACCATAGCTGCTATTCATCTTAGGTTTTTAATAATAGGATAAATTCACGTAGTTTAGTGTATATTTGTACTCCAACTTAATCATGCTCCACTGTCTTAGGAATGTGAAATGATGTTAAAATGACTCTGATTGTTGATTTTATGTTTCGTAGGAGCAAAATGCGCTTATGAGGACCTAGGATGGTGTTTGGAGCCAAATTGAAGGAGAAAGGACCCTTGGAGTATTTAACGTGTGAAAAGAAGAAAGAAAATTGTTGGGACAGATTACAAGTCCACTAGCGCGCACATTAGCACGACCAAGCTAGTCTACCGATCCCCAGGCAGAATGTTTAGCCATTAGCACGCCCAGTAGCGATGGCTAGCGCGGGCGCGCTAGTCCAGTCGAACGCGTTATTTTCAGGGGTAAACTTGGAAGCTTGGGACAATTTCACTTAAACTATATAAGTTTCAACTCGCCCAAAAGAGAGAATCCATCAGGTTTATAGTCTTATTCAAGAAAAGCAAAGGCAAGAGGCAAGGAGGGAAATTGGGCATCAAATCTCATCTCTCTTCCTTGTATTTTCGTCATTGTTGATGAATTCTTCTGTTGTTATTTTCAGTACAATTATGAGTAGCTAATCTATTTGGTCTAAGGTTTTGGTGGAACCCGTTGAGGATTAACATCTTGTTATATTAATATAGTTTTCTTGGTTTCAATCTCTATTTGTTCAACTAAGTTCTTATTGTAGTTGATTGAAGGGTCCTCAATTAGCTGTGCCTATTTAGTATGTATCTACTTGGGAGAGAGTGCATATTTAGGTAGTTGTTGAACAAAACCACTCCCAAAGTATGTGAGGGATCCATAACCGAGGGTTTAAAGGTTGTATTAGGGATAACGATACCTTGGGTGCAATCTAAAGTGAGCTATAATAAAAGCAAGCTAGCGTAGCTCGGGAGAGTGCGTCTAGTAAATTATCGTAATTACTCGGAAGAGATTTAAGGTAGCAAGAGTGCTCATGATTGATAAAGATAATTAGGTCAAATAATAGGAAATATACAAGATGGGATTTCATCAGCGGGGGAAACCATAACCTTAGATCTTTCTCGCATTTGTTTACAACTCAGTATTAGTTATCTCTTAGTCTACTTAATTTCCTTCAGATTTAGTTAGTAAAAATACCAACAAATTGTTATTCTTAATCTTTGGGAAGTTGATTACGAAGAATCGAGTGAGTCTAACAACTATAATTGATAGGTTAATTCCCTATGAGATTCGACTCTGGGCGAAATACTCAGATTATATTTGCAATGCCCGCTTAGTCTTTTTATAAGACATAGTTGAGCGTGATCAAATTTTTACGCCGTTTTCGGGGAATTAACGGTGTTATCAATTAGAGTTGGAAGAAATACAAAATTCTTAAGTGTAGTCATTTTTCTTCACTTTCAATCTATAAATTGGAATTTTAACGTTTGCTAACTTGGTTGTACATGTGCATGCCTAGAAACACATTGAGAACTGGTGAAGTATTTGAAGCCTTATCAGACCCCGAGAAAGTTTTCAAAGCCTACGGGCCAACCGGAAAAGCAAACAACAACCATCAATTGAATAACTTGAACCCGACATGGAAGATCTAAACAATAGGAACAACAATGGAGACGATGTGGTAGACCCAGTTGCGCAGTTAGTGGCACCTCTTGTGCCAGAGGCTCCTTTATATGACTGAGCGCAACTCACGACGGAGAATTTGGCCACTGCGATAATAGTCCCTCATATACAGGCCGAGTCCTTTCAGATTACAAACAATATGCTGCACTTGCTGCAGAACAAGGGACTATTTTCCGGGTCATACATTGAGGATTCCCAACAGCATTTGAAGATTTCCTATCGATTTGCAAAACTCAGAGGCAGCCAAACGTCACTCAGGAAGCAATAAAACTATTGTTGTTTCCATTCTCAGTGACAGGAGCAGCCCAGACTTGGCTAAACTCGCTCCCTATTAATTCCATTACCACATGGGAGGAGTTAGTTAAGCAGTTCGTGAACAAATTCCATCCACCCAATAAGACAGCTCAACTAATTGATGAAATATTGAGCTTCAGACAAAAGCACACTAAAACATTGCAGGAAACATGAGAACAATTTAAAGGAATGTTGGTTATCTGTCCGCACCATGGTATTCCAGAGCAAATGTTGGGCAGCGTTTCCATATGGGTCTAACGGATACTGTAAAGGAAAATGTAGATGCTTCAGCTGGTGGAGCATTCTTGAGCAAAACACGGAGAGAAAGCCAGAGCCTGCTTGATAAAATGGCGCAGAATTCGGTGTGGACAACCAGGAATGCACCCATTACTCCGGTAGTTCACTCAGTGCCCTTCGATCCATCCAACAATCTTGCTGAGAATATGGCCACCTTGATAACACAGATGAGCATACTAACCAAAAAGGTGGAGGAGTCATGGCAAAAGCAGCAGGTACATATTGTGGTGTAACGACCCGACCGGTCGTTCTGTAAAAATTTCATTATTATTCCTATTTGTGACTTGTCATATGGTTATACTGTTTATGATGTGTTAGAGTTGGTAGGCTCAGAATCGGAATGGTTGTAGCAAGAATTTAGTCATTTAGTCTTTAAAAATAACCTTAGAGTTGCAAAAGTCAACTCTGAGTTGACTTATTGGTAAACGACAACGGAATGCATATTTTATGGCTCGGATAGCTTTGTTAGATGATTTGGGACTTAGGAGTGTGTTCAGAATATTTTTGTGAGGACCGGCGTAGAATTAGGCTTGAATTGGCGAAAGTTAGTTTTTGGTGATTTTTGATCGGCAGTGGAAAATACGCTATCGGGGTCTGAATAGAACTCTGTTAGTTGAAACAGGTTTGTAATGTCATTTGGATATGTCTGCAGAATTTCAGGTCAATCGGAGTTGTTTTGGATAGTTTCAGCATCGTTGGTGGATTTTAGAAATTTCAAAGTCCTTAGGCATGAATCCGATGTGATTTTGGTGTTTTGATGTTTTAAGAGTGCAACTAAGTTGAATGATCATTTATGAGGTGTTGGTAAAATTGGTTGGGGTCCCGAGGGGATCAGGATTGATATCAGGTGGTTAACGAGCATTTTTGACCTTAGGAATCTGCTGAAAAATCTGGTGTTCTGTTGTTGTTGTCCTTGTACACAATCGCAGGGATAAATTTGCTATCGCGTAGGCTTGTTAGTGGCAAGGGTGAAATTGTTCTTCCCGTTCGCAGGGTCAAGGATGCGATCGCGTAGAGTGGTAAGGCCCGACACAAGAATGCGTTCAGGAATGCGAGACTCGACCGCATAATGGTCCTCAAGATGGGCCAAAATTCAAAACACACTGCCCAGGTATGCGACCATTATGCGGTCCACATACACATTATGCAATCGCATAACGCTTCGCATAACTTCCCTCCCAAAAACAAAGGCAACAATGCGACAGCTATGCGGTCCGCAGAACTGAAATGCGATCGCATATTGGACCGCATAATTGACCTCAGATAGGGCAGTGATCTGCCCGTGTATGCGACCATTATGCGGTCTGCATACACGTTATGCAATCACATAGTGCGTCGCATAACACCTACTTTCTGGAAAATTTTATTCTTTAAGTCTCGGGGTACTTTTTACTCAATTTAGGTCTGTTTTAAATTTTTTCACAATAAAAACAACTCCGGGACTCATTCGGGGATTATTTTTAAACAAGAAAATTTTACGGGTCTTTACATCCTCCCCCACTTAAAAATCATTCGTCCTCGAATGAGGGTTTTGGGAATTATTTAGTTTTGAAAGCATGATATGGAACTTCCAGATTTTCACTAACTCCAATATTTCAGAAAAATTTTGCCAGAGTTCCCTTTATAATTAGATCTACCTACCTTTCAGAGAGCCCCCGAAACACATTTCCAAGCACCATTACACAGTTTTAATCACCCAATAATTCTCACACAACGTTATTACGTCAACAATTTGCAAGTAATCAATCATTTTGCCAACTACACATAGTTCTTTCTTCTTATACCACAAATTTGCACATGATTCATATTTTTACACATAACTTGGTCGTTTTAATTAGTCCCATACAACCCAATCACCTCAATACACTATATTCGTTTCAATTAATCATTACCAACCTACACTACTATTAATTACTTGCCTAACACATAAGTTCCACAAAACTTTCATTTACCTCAAGGGTTGCACAGTACCCAAATAGAACTGCGGGTTCAGTTTTAGCACACATTGGGAAATTACAACAATAAGGAAATTAGGGGAAGATAGGGTGCTTTTGCACAAAACCGAACATAAAATATAATTTGCTTAGAGACGATAGTTCTGACGAACACTACTAGACTTATTCAAACAAATGGGGAAATTTTTCTTTCATCTCATTTTCCGCTTCCCACATGGCTTCCTCAATGTGCTGACTTCGCCACAATACTTTAACTGAAGCAATTTCTTTGTTCCTCAATCTACAGACTTGTCTATCAAGAATAGAAATTGGAACCTCTTCATACGATAATTCTTCATTAACCTCAATAGCCTCAACTGGCACGATGGCTGATGGCTCTCCAACCACTTTCTTCAACATGGACACGTGGAACACCGAGTGCACTAATGACAATTCAGGGGGTAATTCCAACCTATAAGCCACTTGTCCTATCCTTTGAGCAATCCGATATGGTCCGACATATCTTGGGCTCAATTTTCCTTTCTTCCCAAACCGCATCACTCCTTTCATAGGAGATACCTTCAAGAATACCCAATCATCAACTTGGAATTCCAATTCTCTTCGACGAACGTCCGCATAGGATTTTTGACGACTCTGAGCGGTTTTCATCCTCTCCCGAATGACTCTGTTTTTTTCCAATGCCTGGTCCACAAGATCTGACCCTAACAATTCTGCTTCACCAACCTCGAACCACCCAATCGGAGATCTACACCTCCTTCCGTACAATGCCTCAAATGGGGCCATCTGAATACTGGCGTGAAAGCTGTTATTGTAAGAAAATTCAATAAGCGGTAAATGATCATCCCAACTACCCTTGAAGTCCAACACACAAGCCCGTATCTTCAAGTGTCTGAATAGTCCGCTCTGCCTGACCATCAGTCTGCAGATGGAAAGCTGTGCTGAGGTTTACCTGAGTACCCAAACCTTGCTGAAATTTCCTCCAAAAATTAGCTGTGAACTGGGATCCTCGGTCTGAGATAATAGAAACTGGAGTACCATGAAGCCTGACTATTTCCTTGATATACAACTGAGCGTACTGTTCTGCAGTATCGGTGGACTTGACCAGCAAGAAGTGAGCTGATTTCGTGAGTCGATCCACTATCACCCAAATCACGCCGAACTTGTGCTGAGTGCGAGGTAACCCTACAACCAAATCCATGTTGATCATTTCCCATTTCCACATTGGGATTTCCATAACCTGAGTTAACCCAGTAGGCCTCTGATGCTCGGCCTTCACCTGCTGAAAATTCAGAGATTTAGATACAAAGTCTGCCACACCTCTTTTCATACCGCTCCACTAATAAGTTTCCCTGAGATCTTGATACATTTTCGTAGAACCTGGGTGCACGGAATACCTGGAATTGTGAGCTTCCACCATCACCCTCTCCCGAAGATTATCCACATCAGGAACACATAACCTTCCCTGTCACCGCAAAACACCATCATCGCTCCTGAGTGAAAATGCCGAAATCTTGCTATTCAAAACTGCCTCCTTCAACTGCGACAATGCTGGATCAATAAACTGCGTCTCCTTGACTTCTGCTACAAGTGATGATTCTTCCCCATTATGCACCATGACTTCCCTTCGTCTGAGGTCGAGAGACAGACCCCCAGACTAGCCAATCGACAAACCTCCCGAGACAACAACCTCTGACCTTCCTCCAAATGAGCCAGACTACCCATGGACTTCCGACTGAGAGTGTCGGCCACTACATTTTCTTTCCCTAGATGGTACAGAATGTTCATATCATAATCCTTAAACAATTCTAACCATCGCCGCTATCTTAAATTCAACTCCTTCTTCTTGAACAAATATTGGAGACTCTTGTGGTCTGAGAACACGTCCACATGGACCCCATACAAATAATGCCGCCAGATTTTTAATGCAAACACAACTGCCGCGAGTTCTAACTCATGAGTCGGATAATTCTTCTTGTGATTCTTGAGTTGCCTGGAAGAATAGGCTATAACCTTCCCGTGTTGCATCGACACACATCCCAAACCAACCCTTGAAGCATCACATTAAACCACAAATCCCTCCGTGCCTTCTGGCAAAGTTAACATCGGTGCTGAAGTCAATTTTGATTTCAATTCCTGAAAGCTCTTCTCACAAGCGTCGTACTATTGGAACTTAGTTGCCTTCTACGTCAATTTATTCAATGGGGAGGCTAGGGTAGAGAACCCCTCCATAAACCTCCGATAATACCCGGCTAGACCCAAGAAACTGCGAACCTCTGTCGGGGTCGTTGGTCTAGGCCAATCCTTCACCGCTGTGATTTTCTGGGGATCAACCTTAATCCCTTCTCTGGAAACAACATGACCCAAAAATGTGACTGACTCCAACCAAAATTCAATTGAAAACTTGGCATACAATTGGTGTTGATGAAGAGTCTGCAGAACTGCCTTGATGTGATTAGCGTGATCCTCCCGACTCCGCGAGTAGACAAGGATGTCATAAATAAAAACAATCATGAAGGAGTCAAGAAACGGTTTGAAAACTCGATTCATAAGCTCCATGAAAGTCGCTGGAGCATTGGTCAGTCCAAAGGACATTACCAAAAATTCAAAATGGCCATAACGAGTTCTGAAGGCGGTCTTAAGAATATCCTGCTCTCTGATCTTCAACTAGTGATACCCCAACCGTAAATCAATTTTGGAGAAGAACCTCGCACCCTGCAATTTGTCGAACAAATCATCTATCCGAGGCAATGGATACTTGTTTTTGATAGTGACTTTGTTGAGCTGCCGATAATCAATACACATCCGAAGCGACCCATCCTTCTTCCTGACGAAAAGAACCAGAGCGCCCCACGGTGACACACTCGGCCGAATGAAGCCCTTCTCTAATAAGTCTTTCAACTGCTCCTTTAACTCCCTAAACTCTGCTGGCGCCATTCTGTATGGTGGAATAGATATTGGCTGCGTATCTGGCAATACATCAATCACGAAATCGATCTCTCTATCTGGCAGAATCCCTGGAAGCTCTTCTGGAAATACTTCAAGAAACTCATTCACGACTGGGGCAGACTCGGGGGCAGACACTTCTGAAGTGGTGTCCGCAACCCGAACCAAATGATAAACACACCCTTTTTTAATCATCTTCAAGGCCTTAAGGTAGGAAATAAACCTACCCTTTGGCACCACACCATTCCCTTTCCACTCAATAACTGACTCATTAGGAAACTCTAGTTTCGTAATTCTGGTTCGGCAGTCGAGTTTAGCAAAGCACGAGTAAAGCTAATCCATTCCCATGATAACATCGAAATCTACCATCCTTAGTTCGATAAGATCGGCCGTGGTATCTCGACCACACATTATGGCAACACAATTCCTATAGACTCGTGCGACTGTAATAGAATCACCAACCAGAGTCGACATAGAGAACGACTCATGAAGTTGTTCGGGTTCTACCCCAAAACTCGAAGCAATAAATGGGGTAACATAGGACAAGGAGGACCCTGGATCAATAAGAGCATAACAATCCATGGCTTGAACAGCCAGAATACCTGTAACAATAACTGGAGAAGCCTCCGTACTCTGGCGACCACTCAAAGCATAGGATCGACTGGGTCCACCTCTACCACGAGCTCCACCTCTAACTCCACCACGCGCTGCTGGAGCTGGAGGACGTACTGAAGATGTGGCGACTGAAGAACCGGACGGCTGAGCAAAACCATTCCCCATGCCCTGACTGGGTGCACGGCAATCCCGCCGAATATGACCTCTCACCCCACACTCGTAGCATACCGAGATTTCTAGGTAACAAGGCTCGGTGTGGAACCTCCCACACTTAGGGCACGGAGCCCTCCTCTGCTGCTGGAATCTCCCTCCTGGTCCCGATCGAGTGCTCTGCTGATAACGGTGCACTGAATGAGGACTGATCATAAGACTGGGATGGCCCTGATGGTCCTCTCCCCTGAACTGGTCTCCCTCCTCCAACTGAACTCCCCGAGTGGCCCGCTGACCGGGCCCTGCTGATACTCTCCCTCTCCCACCTTATCTTTAATTTTCTAGCCTCCGTGGCCTGGGCAAATCCCACTATCTTACCATAATTCATGTCTGAGTGCAAGGCAGCTGTAGCAGCTTCATTCTAAACCAAGGGACTGAGGCCCTGAACAAACCATCGAACTCTGGCATCCATAGTCGATACCAACTGAGGAGTGTACTTGGACAACCTCACGAACTCATGTGGTACTCCCACACACTCATATTACCCTGCTTGAGAACCTCAAACTCCGTAGCACGGGCTGCCATAGTCTCGGCAGGCAATAAGTGATCCATGAAAGCATCAACGAACTCATCCCATCTCGCCGGAGGACTTCCCTCCGCACGGGAATCCTCCCACATCTTGAACCAGGAATACGCTGCTCCCCTCAGCCTGTAAAACGCTAACTCAACCCCCTATGTCTCTGTAGCCTTCATAACCCGAAGCATCTTGTACATTTCATCTAGAAAGTCCTGGGGATCGTCCTCTAGATCAATACATGAGAATTCTAGAGGAACCAACCGCAGAAACTGATTGACTCTGGAACTGGCGGAATCTCCATGTCCGCTAGAGCACGCAGGGGCAACATGAGATCTTTGGGCCTGAGCGGCCACTAACTGGGTCAACATATGAATAGCCCCCCTGAGGTCCCCATCGGAAGTACCGGGACCTGAAGCTGGAACCGAAGAAGGATCAGGAATATCGGCGGGAGGGATTGTAGCACCCTCCGTCGCAACAGGAATAGGAACACTCTGATATGGAACAGAAAGGCCAGATGGATTAAAGGTCAGGGATTCGCTCTCACTCGTACCATCGGGTATAGAATTCACGGCCACACTTGGGGCGGCATTGGCCTCTAGGCCGAGTCGAGCTCTCTTCTTTGGTGCCATCACTGAAAATTTTGGAACAGAGCACGAGTTAGACAAGAATATTCTCACTTTCCACTTCACCGCACGATATAGAATAACAATGAAAAGGGTGTTTCCTAAATGTCCATGTAGCCCCCTAATTATAGATGTGGTCGACAACATATCGATAAGAAGGGCTCTACTATACACGGCTCCGAGACATCCTAGGACACTTTTAAAACCTTAGGCTCTGATACCAAGTTTGTCACGCCCCAAAATCGAGGGACGCGACCGGCACTCAACCGGGTGACCCCAGTCAAGCGAACCTGATTTGCCTTTCCTACCCAATGCGTTTCCCCGTGTTTATAGCATACATTATTTATGTGAAATAGTGAGATAAGCTTAGAAGTGAGTGATTACCACAATAAATCCAATTCTTCCTCATTTTACATTATTATACTAGATTTTCCAAAACATACATAATAGATACAACACTTCCTAATACGGACCACGATTACGAGCAAATACAACCACTGCCCAAAATATATATATACACCCACATAATGTCTATGGAGCCTCTAAGAGTACTAGGAGTTTATATAATACTTGCCGGCAACAAGGCCCCGGCTATACCTTACAATACATAATATACTCAATAGGAGATGGCATGAACTACACATGGCCCCGAGAGGAAATGGGGCTCACCAATACAGCTGAAAAAGGATGAGTAGAAAGCACCACTAATGGCGAGCTGAGCAACCTGCTATGGACGCACATACATCCATATAAAAAGATGTAGCGCCCCTTGCAAAAGGGACGTTAGTACTAGTATGTATGAACAAACTTTATCCCAAGTACAATCAAACAATACAAAATTAAGAGACAGTAATAGAACCAATCAATCAATGCACGTGGAAAGAAACATCCGAAATCAAACAAGTTCCACAATCTCTCCTTTTTCCCCTTTCAACATCATCATATTCAAGAGCTCATAGATTTTCATTTTCGATAGTGATAATGATCACATTCCATCCTTATTACCTCGGCCGCCCTTATTACCTCCGCCACCCTTATTACCTCACAACTCATTACCCTTATCATTTCATGTTGCGGCGCGCAACCCGATCCCACCTGACAATCATATTGTTCACAACAACAACCACAAACAATTACATTACAAGAATCATCATTTCAAGGAATACAAATTCATATAAACAATTTATTTCTTTGGGCCCAAGGCACCATAACTCTCATCAAGTAGTAATTCATGTACAAGGTGTTGCCATAATCATTCATCTCATTTACATCATTTCACAATACCCTTTTTCATTACTTTCCACGCATGACTTTTATCCTTTATATACATTCTCACACTTGGGCACATCAACAATCTTTCATTCATTACACATCCTTTCATATCGATACCGTTTAGCATTTACGAGCTTTGCACAAAATGAAATAGGCACATCGAAACACTTTTCACAACCTCATATAGCACGGTACCATGACAGTCAACTAGGACAATCAGAGAACAGAGTCTTACGTCTCAAAACATTTAAACAATCAATTCACATATTTCCAAACAAGGTACACATTCCGTATGCTCAGACCAACAAGAGGATTCTACAAAGGTTAAAGTTAGCCATACATACCTCGAATCGAGATTTTCCCTTACTTTCTATCTCAAATCACCAGACTTTCTAGCACCTTCAATCCAATTCACAATACGGCACATTTAAACTTAGAATCAGGAATCATGAACATGTC
This sequence comes from Nicotiana paniculata, assembly GCA_005239505.1. Lineage (NCBI taxonomy): Eukaryota > Viridiplantae > Streptophyta > Magnoliopsida > Solanales > Solanaceae > Nicotiana > Nicotiana paniculata. The sequence goes on from MDKI01225438.1 coordinate 26,635, forward strand.
TTGATCTCATTTGAGCTTTCTATCAAACACTAGGTGTTCCTTTAGATTAAATAATCCCTTTTTAGTGAAAGGTTACTCCAACCTATTTTTCTTTACTAGATTATGATAAATTAGGAACATGCATGCAAGATTCTTAACCCCATCTTTACAAACTATCCTACCCATGTTTCATTTTAACAAAAATCTAGAAATTAGGGTTAATGAGGTAGAAGCTTACCTCTTAGACTGAAGAAATTTGTGTCCTACTTGATTAGTTCCAAGCTTGAGTGATGAAGGAAGACCAATTTGATGAAGTTGGGACTTTCTATCTCTAGAACCCACTCTTTCCTCTCTCTAATGTCTCAGAAAAATGGTTAAAAATGAAGGGGAGAGGTATTTTAATGAACTGGGGTTGGGTTTTAAAAATTAGAAAATAGGGCCTGACACAAGAATGAAGTCAGGAATGCGATCGAATTCACGACATGCGGTCCGCAGACTCGACCGTATAATGGCCCTCAAGATGGGCCAAAATTCAACACACTGCCTAGGTATGCGACCATTATGCGGTCCGCATACACGTTATGCGATCGCATAGTGCGTCACATAACACCTACTTTCTGGAAAAAAATATTCTTTAACTCTCGGGGTACTTTTTACTCAATTTAGGTCCCTTTTAACATTTTTCACAATAAAAATAACTCGGGGACTCATTCGGGCATTATTTTTAAACAAGAAAATTTTACGGGTCTTTACAGGCTGTAGCAAGAATTTAGTCATTTAGTCTTTAAAAATAGCCTTAGAGTTGGAAAAGTCAACTAAGAGTTGACTTATTGGTAAACGACTTCGGAATGCGGATTTTATGGCTCGGATAGCTTCGTTAGGTGATTTGGGACTTAGAAGTGTGTTCGAAATATTTTTGTGAGGACCGGTGTAGAATTAGGCTTGAATTTTGGCGAAAGTTAGTTTTTGGTGATTTCCAGTCGGTAGTGAAAATAGGTTATCGGGGTCAGAATGGAATTCCGGAAGTTGGAATAGGTTCGCAATGTGATTTTGGATATGTCTGCAAAATTTCAGGTCAATCGGAGTTGTTTTGGATAATTTCGGCCTTGTTGGTGGATTTTAGAAATTTCAAAGTCCTTAGGCTTGAATCCGATGTGATTTTGGTGTTTCGATGTTATTTTTGATATTTTAAGAGTGAAACTAAATTGAATGATCATTTATGAGGTGTTGGTAAAATTGGTTGGGGTCCCGAGGGATTGGGGATTGATATCGGGTGGTTAACGGGTATTTTGGCCTTAGGAATCTGCTGACAAATCTGGTGTTCTGTTGCTGGTGTCCTTGTACGCGATCGCAGGGATACATTTGTGATCGCGTAGGCTTGTTTGTGGCAAGGGTGAAATTGTTCTTCACGATCGCAGGGTCAGGGATGCGATCTCGTAGAGTGGTGAGGTTGTGCATCGCGATCGCGAGTCCAGAGTCGCGATCGCATAGAAGAATCTGGAATGGCAGCGAGGCATTGGAATTTACTCTATGCGATCGCATAGATCTGGTCGCGGTCGCATAGGTTAGGAGGTTTATGCATCACGATCATAGGGCATATGTCGCGATCACATTGAATAAAATCGGGGGTCAGTGAGTTTACCCTTCGCGATCGCGTGGGTCTTTCCGCGATCGCGATGAAGTAATCCCTAGGCAGTATATAATTAAACCCTTCGTGACCATTAAAACTTTTAACATCATTTTTGGACGGGAAAAGAGCTTAGAGGCGATTTTGAAGAGAGGAAATTATTGTGCTTCATTGAGGTAAGGATTTTGGACCCTAAAACTTGATTATATGTGATTAAAGAACATAATATCAGTGTTTAATTCATGAAAATCAGTAGATAAAGATGGGTAAAGGCTTGAGATTTTGAGACCTTTAGGGATCGATTTGAGGGGTCAAACAAACTCCGATTTTAGCATTTTTATACGTACGGACTCGTGAGATGATGAAGAACATTTTGGTATTAAAATTGTCGAGTTTCGAGACGCGGGCCCGGGGGTCGGGTTTCGGCTAAATTCGGGTTTTATGCTAAATTTGGTACTTTTCAATTGGAATTCATTCCTTAAGCATAATTTGATGATAAAAATATGAACTTGGTAGATTTTGGAGCGCTCGGAAGTTGATTCGAAACGCAAGCGGGTTGCAGAATAACTTTTCGGGCTAGTTTGAGGTAAGTAATGTCTTTAAATCCTGTCCTGAGGGTATGAAACCCTGGACTATGAATCCTTTCACGGATTTTGGAATGCAAGGATTGGAAATTTGGAAAGATATTCCTTTTTAGGCAACTATTGAGCTGCGAACCTGGTTTTAAAGCATATGCTTAATATTATTGATATACTTTGATATAGTTTGGGCTGCAAGCCATGTTTGGGGCCTAGTGCCGATCTGTTTACCCATTGGGGGCTGTTTTTACTATTTTCCTCACTTGATATGTTATAATTTTCACTCAGTCTTTTCTTGATAATTGTTTTGACACTCAGAGTATTTTGCTATTATTTCTTGAAAATGAAATACTGTTTTGGGTCGAGAACCCGGTATAATGATGGCCCGAGTGGCATGTTGAGAGTGTCTGACTGAGTGAGGTTGCGGGCCAATATTGTAAGGATGCTATGATACGAGAGAGGCCGAGGGCCAATATTGTGAGTGATTTATACCATGATGTGGCTGGCCGAGGGCCAATATTGTGAGTGATTTATTCCATGATGTGACTTGTTATAGCGCTTGGGCTTTAGGAGCCCCTCCAGAGTCTGTACACCCCCAGTGAGCGTAGGTATCTACTGAGTGCGAGTGATGCCCGCGGGGCTGATACTGAGTGACTGTGAGGTTGCCTGTTGGGCTGATACTGAGTGACTGTGTTGCCCGCCGAGCTGATACTGACTGATGGTGAGGTGCTGAGGGAAATTGTTACGAGAAATGATTATGGCCCAAGGGGCAGATTTATGATGGTTTTACTGAATTTTTGACTGTGATTCACTTCATTTTTCAAAATGATTTTACTGATATTTTTACTGAGATATATTGAAATTGTACTTGTTTCAAAGGATTTCTTGAAAATGGTTTTCGAAATTATGTATTTGATGAATACTTTATGGTGACTTGGTGTTTTACTATTTTTGGGAATTGGTGTATCTGTGTTGTGTGTTTCGTACTTCTCAGACTGTGAATTATTTTCATTACTACTAAGTTGGCGTACTCATCATTACTCCCTGTGCCCCTATGCACAGATCCAGGTACCGATTCGGAGCAGTAGCTGTCTTCGTTCATATTCAGCAGCTGACAGGATTTCAAAGTAGTTGTTCAGCGTCCGCAGCTTCTCCATTTTCCTTCCTTTATTAGTATTAGTATTTATTTCATAGACATTGATTAAGCCATTAGAAGAGTTAGTTTTATTTCTTAGATGCTCATGATCATTGACTCCAGTATTGGGAGAGTTGTTTAGAATGTTAGATTATTATGGGGGCGTAAATTATTTTATGCTTTGTTGTCTCTTGTTATTGATTATTGAAATATGATAATAGAACGGATGGGTAATTAGGTGATAGTTGGTTAGCCTAGTTCCACGATAGGCGCCATCATGACCTGTTAGGATTTGGGGTCGTGACAAGTGGATACAACCAATGGGGGCTTATGCACATCTTGCATTAGTCAGCCACTTGGTAATCAGTGGAATGCTGAATATGATCAACATCACCACCCTGAAAATATGAACATGTGTCGAATTATGGGGGTCAGCGACAGGGTGGACAGAATTGGGGCAACCAAAATCAACCATACAGGCCAGTTCAGCAGCAGCACAACAGTGGAAACATGGGAGCCATGCGACCTCAGGGTAATGTGGTGCCTTACCAAAGGCCACAGCGGTACGATAATCAGAATCAGAATCAGCAATAGGCTTATCACCCCCTCAGCAACAACATGGTGGTAGACAAGAAGATTGGTTTTCCAGACTTAAAGCAATGATGCAACAGGTTATTGGGTCAACTGCAAAAATAAGCGAGAGAGTAGATTCACATGAGTCAGCTATTAAAAACATTGAAGTGCAAATGGGTCATATCTCGATGTCTTTGAAAAATCGTCCTAAAGGGACATTGCCTGCAGACACTCAGGTAAATCCTAAGGATCATGGTCCAAAGCAGCTAATGGCAGTGAGTTTACGCAATGGCAGGGACTTAGACTGGGAGAAGGAAAGAGCTCGAGAAAGCATACAGGTTGAGACACTGTTACCAGTGCCTATTGAAATTGATGAGTCAACAAAACTGATTGAGGTGACAGTGCAGCCTGCCCAAGGAGAATCCAGCACATAGCTCGAGGCTGAGAAAGAAGCTGAACCAGCCGAGGAACCGGTAATTGAGGTGGTGGATGACAAAGAAAAATCCCAACTCAATGGGAAGAAGAGACCTCCAACACTATTCCCACAGAGGCTGGCTAGGTATCAGAAGGATGAGTAGTATAAGAAGTTCTTGGACATGTTGAAACAAATACAGGTAAACATTCCTTTGATTGATGATCTGAAGGAGATGCCTAGGTATGCCAAAATGATAAAGGACTTAATGTCCCAAAAATTTGACTTCTAAGACTTGGCCACAGTGATGCTTACTCAGACTTGCAGTGCTGTTGTGACCTGACCAATTGCGAAAAAGTTGTCTGATCCAGGGAGTTTCACCATTCCCTGCACCATTGGAAATTTTGCCTTGGCAAAGGCAGTTTGTGATTTAGGGGCCATCATTAATCTTATTCCCCTGGCCATCTACAAGAGGTTGGGGATTGGTACAGCTAGACCAACCTCTATGTTGTTGCAACTGGCAGACAGGAAGGTAAAAAGACAGGCATGCATTCTGGATGACGTATTGATGCAGGTAGAGAAGTTTGTATTCCCTGCGGATTTTGTGATAGTAGACTGCAGAGTGGATGAAAAGTTTCCCATAATTTTGGGAAGGCCATTCTTGGCCACAGGACGATCCCTCATTGATTGTGAAACTGGGGAGCTCAAGATGAGGTTGAACGACGAGGATCACATTCAATGTGCAGAAATCCATGAGGCGACTAAGTGAGTTCGCCAATTGTTCTCTTATTGATGCTGTGGATGTGATAGTGGAGGAAGATGACGAGTCCTTAACTATTGAGGACCCCCTTGCTGCATGTTTGATGAATTTGGGTGAGGTAAATGGGGAAGAATTGGCAGAATGGGTGTTAGCGCTTGAATGAAAAGGTGTTTGGCCAAGGGCACTCGAGTTTGAGCCCTTACACTTAGAAGAGAGAGACTCCGCCAGCCAATCCATCTGTTGAAGAGCCACGAAAGCTGGAGTTGAAGCCACTGCCAGCCCATCTCAGGTACACATTTCTTGGACCTAATTCTACTTTACCTGTTATTACCTCATCCAGTTTGCTAGATGTGCAGGCAAAGCAGCTATTACAGGTACTCACAGAGTGTAAGACTGCCATTGGTTGGACCATGAAAGACATAAAAGGGATCAACCCGGCATACCGTATGCAAAAAATTCTGCTGGAAGAGGGGCACAAACCTTCCAGGGAACACTAGAGGCGGCTGAACCCAAACATGAAGGAAGTGGTGAAGAAGGAAATCATAAAGTGATTAGATGCGGGAATCATTTTCCCTTTCTCTGACAGTAACTGGGTTAGCCCAGTACAATGTGTTCCTAAGAAGGGTGGCATGATGGTTGTAAAAAATGACAACAATGAGTTGATATCCACAAGGACCGTCACTGGCTGGAGAATTTGCATGGATTACAGAAAGTTAAATATTGCCACCCGTAAAGATCACTTCCCACTTCCCTTCATCGATCAAATTCTCGACAGACTGGAAGAGAGGTCTCACTTTTGTTTTCTGGACGGGTACTCGGGGTAAAACCAAATTTCCATTGCCTCGGAAGATAGAGAAAAGACCTCATTCACTTGTCCCTACGGGATCTTTGCCTTCAGAAGGATGCCCTTTGGCTTATGCAATGCACCCGCCACATTTCAAAGGTGCATGATGGACATATTCATTGGCATGGTAGAGGATATCATGGAGGTATTCATGGATGATTTCTCAGTGGTGGGAAATTCATTCGATGAGTGCCTAGCAAATCTGACCCGAGTGTTGAAGCGGTGTATTGAGACGAACCTTGTGCTTACTTGGGAGAAGTGCCATTTCATGGTACAAGATGGGATAGCCTTGGGGCACTTGGTGTCGAGCAAAGGAATTGAGGTGGATCGTGCCAAAGTAGATGTGATTGCAAAGTTTCCACCTCCCACATCGGTTAAAACGATAAGGAGCTTCCTTTAGCATGCCGGGTTCTATCGGCGATTCATCAGAGACTTCTCCAAAATAGCCAACCCTCTATGTAAGTTGCTCGAAAAAGATAACCCTTTTGTGTTTTCTAATGATTGCAGGGTGGATTTTGAGGAATTGAAAAAGAGGCTAGTCACGGCCCCGATCTACTACGCGAGTAGGACATTGAGTGGAGCTCAGCTGAACTACACGTTGACCGAAAAAGAGATGCTGGCAGTAGTGTTCGCCTTTGACAAGTTCAGATCATACCTGATCGGCTCGAAGGTGATTGTTTACACTGATCATGCTGCCCTCAGGTATTTGATTGAGAAGAAAGAATCCAAGTCGCGCCTAATTCGTTGGGTGCTGCTACTGCAAGAATTTGATCTAGAGATTCATCACCACAAGATCACAGAGAACCAAGTCGTGAACCAAATGTCGCGACTTTAAAGCGCTGAAAATGCAGTGAAAGCAGAGGATATTCTGGAAACCTTTCCAGACGAGCAGCTACTCGCCAAGATCATGGAGGAGATGCCATGGTATGCGGACATTGCAAATTACCTGGCAAGTGGTATTGAGCCCTATGAACTCTCATCTGTCCAAAAGAAAAAGTTTTATCGTGATTGGCGCAATTGTTACTGGGATGAACCTCACATGTTTAGAATTAGTATTGACAATATGATCCGGAGGTGCGTCCCTGAGATAGAATAATTTTCTGTTTTGCAGGCGTGTCACACATCAGCGTATGGAGGGCATTTTGGAGGAGTTCGAACAACAACCAAAGTTCTAGAGGCCGGATTACTGGCCAACTGTGTTCAAAGATGCCCACCAATGGGTGAAGGGATGCAATGAGTGTCAACGGATGGGGAACATATTCCGTCGCCACGAGATGCCCATGAACCCGATCCAAGAGGTCGAGGTGTTTGATGTATGGGGGATTGACTTTATGGGTCCCTTAATTAGCTCTTACAGCAATAAGTACATACTTGTTGCTGTAGACTATGTGTCCAAATGGGTGGAAGTTTCAGCACTCCCCACCAATGACGCAAGGGTGGTAGTGGGATTCTTGAAGAAAAACATATTCACCCGTTTTGGGATCCCAAGGGCCATCATCAGTGACGGAGGCACTCACTTCTGCAACCGTGCCTTTGAAAAGTTGTTAGCTAAGTACGATGTGCGCCACAACGTGGCAACCGCTTATCACCCTTAGACGAGTGGGCAGGTTGAGGTGTCAAATCAAGAAATCAAGAGTGTGCTGACTAAAACGGTGAACGCCACAAGAACTGATTGGGCGAAAAAGCTTGATGACACACTCTGGGCATACATAACTACATTCAAAATGCCAATTGGTATGTCTCCATACAAGTTGGTGTTCGGAAAGGCCTGTCACTTGCCGGTAGAACTGGAACATCGAGCTTGGTGGGCACTGCAACAGTTAAACATGGATCTTGATGATGCGGGCACAAATCGAGTCACTGAACTGCATGAGTTGGATGAATTCAGATATCTTTCCTTTGAAAGCACGAGGCTGTATAAAGATAGAATGAAGAGGTTACACGACAAGAACATTGTGGACCGAAACTTCAAACCCGGAGAAATGGTTCTGCTCTATAACTCAAGATTGAGACTTTTTCCGAGTAAACTCAAGTCCCAATGGTCTGGACCATTTCGTGTGGTCGAAGTGTTTCCCTCAGGTGCTGTAGAGATTGCTTCTGAAAAAGTTGCCCACACCTTCAGAGTTAATGGGCAGAGATTGAAACCATATGTGGGGACGGACGAGAACAAGGAAGTGACTGTGGTGCTTCTTGATGAACCTCAGAGGTCAACGAGCCATAAATGCACTTATTCTGCGTCGTGCTGCGATGTTAAATCAGGCGCTTCATGGGAGGCAACCCATTGACTTGTTGTAATTGTCGTGCCACGATATTAACTAAGGCGCTGGTTGGGAGGCAACTCAATGTGTAGTGGTTATAGAGTAGGTGATGAATAGTTGAATTGTTGTAAGTACTAACATATGCAGGTGTGCGCGGGCGAAGGGTGGAATCAAGCCAACCCAAGGAAAAAGTCAGAAAAATGAAGAGTGGTGAGGCCTGGACTAGCGCGACCGTGCGCTAATGGCCTAGTGCACTGCCTCAAGTTCTCGCCACTAGCGCGGACGCGCTAGTGGGCGCGCTAATCGCCTTTTGTTCTGCCTCGTTTTACTTCCACTAGCGCGGTCGCGCTAATTGCTTTTTATTCTGCCTCGTTCAACCCCCACTAGTGCGGTCGCGCTAGTCCCGTCGCGACCAGGTAAGTTTTCTTTTAAGTTTAATTTTTTTTTTATTTTACCCAAAACATAACCCAGGGACAGTCTCCGACCAGGACTGAGCTTTCAGGGAAGTCCCCTTACCTCTCTCTTTATTTTGATTTCCATGGGGACATGTCCTCATGTTAAGTGTGGGGTGGGGGAAGGATTCCCTTGTACATGTATATATGTAGATAAAAAATGGGTAGTTGTTTTCATTGTTTTCTTTTGAGTTGTTTTTGCTTCTGTGTTTGTGATTGTAAATAGTAGTGTAATTAATTAAGTCATCTTGGCCCGACAACGGATCCCTTTCGACGGGGTTCTTGAGGGTCTAAGTCGACCACAAAAAAAAACAGAAAATAGAGTGGACTCTTCCTGATGACGGACTTCTTAAGCAGTTTTCTTGAGGGAAGCTAGTCCAAATAAAATACCAAAAAGATTTTTTATTTTCTTTTTAGGTAGTGTAGCAACTCCCCCTTGGTTTTTTTTACCGTGGTTCTTTTCCAACGATTCATCTTGAACCGGGTATATTTAGTTTTTATTTTTATTTTTAGTTGTTAGGTGTTTTGGGCAAGGAGCTAAAATAAGACAAGCATCCCTTAGCGTTGTTACACCCGAACACAAAAGACCTTGGAGTGTGATGCTTAGGCTTATTTCTGACTCTTATGTAATGCCTTAAATTTTGTATGTTGTAACTGACTTGAATGCTCGGTGAGAGTGCTTTGATAAGCTAATTTGGAGTGAGTCATGTGCCATATGTGTGTGAGGTGTCGCATTGTATTCTATGTCCACATTGGATGCCTAGAACTTGCCCTGTGTGTTTGCAAAGCGAAATAGTAGTTCGTTCAGTCTTAGAAGTGATATAGGCATTTCTTTGTTAGATATAAAAGTGTATCCACCTGATTGTAATTTACCATAGTTAACCCCTTTGAGCTTATAAGCATGTTTCTTTGGCAACCACATTACAAACCTTACCCAATTGTTTGAATGACCTGTCTGTTTGAACCATGTACCTCTCATGAGCACTTGAACTGTTAGAGATTATGTAAAAGTCAAAGTGTGGGGTGGTGGTTTGGTTTTTGAGTGAAATCAAAGAAATATAAGAAAAGGTGCAAAAATGTGAAAAAATGAAAGAATAAGCGCCACTTGGAAAAAAAAGAGAGAGAAAGGACAATGAATAAATGCAGTCCTTAATAAGTGGTGATTCGATAAAATTTCACCTAAGGGAGTTTGGGATAAATATAAAGAGAAGTGTGATAGAAATTCTGGCCGGGCATAAGAATGGTCTGAAAGCTAAAGTAATTGTATTAAAAGTGCTTAGGGAGGTTAGTCACTATATCTAAATATATCATACCCGTACCTTAGCCTACATTACAACCAAATGAAGACCTAATTGATCTTAGACTGAAGGGGCTCGATTAGTAGAGTATTACACTACGGGCAAGCCTATGGTGTACCTTTGTGGTATATGAATGTTCTTTCCGAGAGTGAGTGAGTTCTTTATATTTGAGTTCCTACATGTTCGTAATATTTTTCTTGTGGAACTACTCTCGTGTGTGTGATGTGAGGGCACTTGATTCATGACGGAAAGGTAAGTCTTGACCTCTAGGTAGAGTATTTTGAGGAAGTAGGAATATTGCATGGCATGGGAGAGTCGACCCTTGAGGCATGGATGATGTTCGTGATGTGACACATTAGGGAAATGCTTGATGAAAGGACCTTTGTAGAGTATAGTGGATTGCTTGAGGACTAAGAATGATTTAAGAGTGGGGTGTTGATAATAGGCTAAATTCATGTATTTTAGTATATATTTGTACTCCAACTTAATGATGCTTCACTGTCTTAGGAATGTAAAATGATGTTAAAATGGCTCTAATTGTTGTTTTTATGTTTAGTAGGAGCAAAATGCGCTTATAAGGACCTAGGATGGTGTTTGGAGACAAATTGAAGGAGAAAGGCCCCTTGGAGTATTTAACGTGTGAAAAGAAGGAAGAAAATTGTTGGGACAGATTACAAGACCACTAACGCGGACTTAGTGCGCCCATTAGCGCGACCGCGCTAGTCCAGCGATCCCCAGGCAGAATGTTTAGCCATTAGCGCGCCCAGTAGCGCGATGACTAGCGCGGGCACGCTAGTCCAGTCGAACATGTTATTTTTCAGGGGTAAACTTGGAAGCTTGGGACAATTCCACTTAACCTATATAAGGTTCAACTCGCCCAAAAGAGAGAATCCATCCGGTTTAGAGTCTTGTTCAAGAAAAGCAAAGGTAAGAGGCAAGGAGGGCAATTGGGCGTCAAATATCATCTCTCTTCCTTGTATTTTTGTCATTGTTGATGAGTTCTTCTGTTGTTATTTTCAGTACAATTATGAGTAGCTAATATATTTAGTCTAAGGTTTTGGTGGAACCCGTTGAGGATGAACATCTTGTTATATTAATATAGTCTGCTTGGTTTCAATCTCTATTTGTTCAACTAAGTTCTTATTGTAGTTGATTAAGAGCCCTCAATTAGTTGTGCCTATTTAGTATGTATCTGCTCGGGAGAGAGTGCATATATTAGGTAGTTGTTGAACAACACCACTCCCAAAGTATATGAGGGATCCATAACCGAGGATTTAAAGGTTGGATTGGGGATAACGATACCTTGGGTGCAATCTAAAGTGAGCTATAATAAAAGCAAGGTAGCGTAGCTCGGGAGAGTGCGTCTAGTAAATTATCGTAATTACTCGGGAGAGCTTTACGGTAGAAAGAGTGCTCATGATTGATGGAGATAATTAGGCCAAACAATAGGAAATATACAAGATGGGATTTCATCAGCGGGGGAAACCATAACCTTAGATCTTTCTCGCATTTGTTTACAACTCAATATTAGTTATCTTTTAGTCTACTTAATTTCATTCAGTTTTAGTTAGTAAAAATACCAACAAATTTTTATTCTTAATCTTTGGGAAGTTGATTACGAAGAATCGAGTGAGTCTAACAACTATAATTGATAGGTTAATTCCCTGTGGGATTCGATTCTGGGCGAAATACTCAGATTATATTTGCAACGCCCGCTTAGTCTTTTTATAAGACATAGTTGAGCGTGATCAGTTTTTCTTAAAGGACATTTGATACACAATTATTAGAAAGACAAGTTAGTTACGATTTCAAAAAGTTGTTAGAGTTAGTTAGAGTTTGTTACAATAAGTAACTCGCATTAGTTGAAAGAGTCTGTTAGCTGAAGGTATCTGTTAGAGAAGCTCTTGATTTTCCATCCAATGTCATAGATATAAATACATTGTCTTCTTCTTTTTCTCTGCACTCATTTACAGTTGATTTATCGAGTCATTCTTGAATAAATTCTGGCGAAAGGCACATGATCAACTGATTACTCAACTGAAGAACCAGCTGATCTGCGTGAATTGATGCAGAAATTGATAGCTCATGTAGGGGCTTTATCCGGTGAAGTATTACACCTGAAGTAATTGGATAGAATAGTCCTTGAATTGAAGGAATATATGACTAATTCAAAGGAACTACCGAAGGATAAATTTCCATTACCAGATGAAGGAGAACCTTCTGAAGGAAGGTCTCATCAAGAGAGAAGTCCTACAAACTACAATCATCACCACTCCAATTTTTCTAGGTGGTCTAGGATGGATTTCTTACAGTTTGATGGTGAAGATCTAAGATCGTGGTTGTTCAAAATTGAACAGTTCTTCTCTATGGAAAAGGTAGTTGCTGGAGAAAAAGTTGAAGTAGCTGCACCACAATTGGAAGGTGAAGCTATACAATTACACCTTTCTTTCATGAGGTACCGACAATACTTACAACCTGCTACTTGGAATGAGTATGTCATGGAATTGGTCGAGAGGTTTGGGGCTGATTTTGATGACCCTATGGAGGAAATAAAAAAGATCAAACAAACTGGTAGTGTGAAGGAATATCAAGCTGTTTTTGAGAAGAATCTGAATAAGTTGAGATTATCCCAAGAAAATGCAATTAGTTGCTTCATTGGAGGTCTGAAACATGAGCTCAATATTGAAGTCAAGATCACCAATCCTACCACATTGTGACAGGGGTACAAAATAACCAGAATGCAGGAGGTTTACCTAGCTGCAACCAAACAAACTTCCTATGCATCGGGACCTCTACTCAAGAGATATGCTGGGCCAGGAACCACTGGTAAACCATTACTACCTACTCCTACTCTCAGTAGTTCATCTTATACTAAGGGTGTTAATAGGAGAACATTGAGTTTAGATGAAATGAATGACAAAAGGGCAAGGGGATTGTGTTACTTCCGCAATGAGAAGTAAGTACTTGGGAATAGATGCAAAAATTCCAAACAAATTTACATATTAGAATTGGAGGAAGGAGAGGAAATACAAGATACAGGTGAAGAACAAGAACTATTGCTGCAAGATGATAGTTTCAGTATCTCAGATCCATCTCAATCTATAGAACATATGGAGATTTCCATTCATGCCTTGAATGGCTCCTTGGGTTACAGAACATTGAAAGTGACTGGTTACCATGCTAAGAAGACTTTGAGCATTTTGATTGATAATGGTAGTTCCCACAACTTTATTGATCCTGACTTGGTCAAACACTTGGGAGAAAAATCAGGCATACTTCCCCTCAAATCTTCCTCGTCCTCTTCCTCTTCTTCCTCGTCTTCTTCCTCTTCATCTTCCTCTTCCTCTTCCTCCTCTTCCTCTTCCTCCTCTTCCTTTTCCTCTTCCTCTTACTCTTCTTCCTCCTCTTCTTCCTCTTCCTCTTCCTCTTCTTCTTCTTCCTCTTCCTCGTCTTCTTCCTCCTCCTCCTCCTCTTCCTCTTCCTCCCCCTCCTCCTCTTCCTCCTCTTCCTCTTTCTCTTCCTCATCCTCTTCCTCTTCTTCCTCTTTTTCTTCTTCTCATTTACAGTTGATTTCTCGAGTCATTACTCAATCAACAGTGCGATCCTCGAGTTAACTAAGCTCCTGCAATCGCGTAACAACATTCCACTGATAATGGTCATATGGCTGAAGGCTGAACTTATTTAGATTTACAATGGAAACCTTATCAACACATATAGTACCCTAAATATCAGTAATCTCTTTGGTCTTTATACCATTGAAGATAAACATCTCTGTGATCATTTAATTGCACACAGATCTGAAGTACAAATAGCAGAAATCCTACATAGAAATCAAATGATTTTGAGAATTATGTCTTTTCAATATATGCTTGTAATAGAAGAAATCCTGCATAGAATTCAAATGATTTTAATAATTCTTTCATCTATTCATTAAATGTACTTGTAAAATTGCAAAATTCTTTTACGGAGATCAACTGATTTTGAAAAATCTTTTTTTTGGGGTAAAATAGACTTGTGTATCTAAAGATATTAACATCCCATTTCATAAAAAAGGTTGTTTACATCTCATGAATTCTGAATTTATTACCAGAAATCTTTTTTTTAAAGATAAGGTAAGTTCCAGAAGTCCGTTTCTTTTGAAACTTCTCCTTTTTCTATAAAGTTTGAATGGAGCCACTTAACCACTCTCATGATTAGAAGACTTCATATCCTGTTGTTTACATGTTTATATTAATCCCAACTTTGAACAGGAACATCATTGATTCATTAATAGCTCTTTGCTAACTTTAACGGAGTGGGATGTAAGTAATCTCTGTACTCTGCAATGCCTTCAGCTCTAAAGTATTTGGATGCTGGGAAAGCAAAGTAATTTGATTATGCAAATTCCCTCAAACATTTATTGCCTCCCAACAATTTCAGCAGTTCTGTTGAAGGATGACAAACATGCACTCGTGTAGAGGTCACTTGTATTCCTTGGGGATCTATCATATGAGATATTTACCCACCCTGTGGTATTCAGTTCCTTTGCTCGGACATCAGAACTATGAACTAGAAGGACCATCAAGCAAATTTTTTCTTTCCTACTAGTGAACAACAGTTCTAAGCACTTACTCTTCTTGACTGCTTGTACTGAAAGATTGTGCTGAGTTTGTGGTCACATTTGTGCCATAAGTTTACTCTAGATATGGCCCTGTGTTTTAAAGGAAATGCCTCATTCTCAACAAGAACGGAGGGAGGCAGAATGTGCTATGTTCTATGGCAAGCTTGGGCAGTAGTTATCTGACAGCGGGACTACAGATCTAGTAGGAAATGTGCCTTAATACCCCCGAAAAAAAGGGTTTGCTACAGAATGTGCTATGAGCAGATTGGGCATATATCACTTCCAAGACTGAACAAAACTACTATTTCGCTTTGCAAACACACGGGGCAAGTTCTAGGCATCAAATGCAATTCACAGAATAACACACAAACCTCACACACACATGTCACTTAACTCACTCAGGATTGGATTCATCAAGACACTCTAGTTAAAACAGTTAAGCAAATTTAAAATCATGCAATTTAAGGTACTTATACAAGAGTAAAAAATGGAGCCTAAGCATCACAACTAAAGTACTCACTATTCTCAAGGCATACCAAAGTCAAGAGATATTTCTTCATTTCAAAACACAACACAATGGCTCCTATTCCTAAAAAATAAAACTAACTACACCCGGTTCAAACAAAACCCTTAGAAAAGAACCGCGGCACAAAGAAAAATCAAGGAGGAATTGCTACACTATCTAACAAAATAAAATTTTTTTATTTTTTTTTCTTTAGACTTAAATATCTCAAGAAAATTGTCTAATAGATCCATCGTCGGGGAAAGTCCAATCTTTTCTATTTTTGTAAAAAAAAAACAATTTATTCCATTAAACTAACACAACTAAAATAGCATAGAAACTCACCCAGACAATCTCCTCACCCCACACTTAAAATTGTGCATTATCCCTAATGCACACCCATATATATAAGAGGGTAAAAGAAACTCCCTGGTAGGCCAAAGGCCGAATCACTAGCATCTCATGGGGTACTCAGACTTCTCCCAAGCCTGGTCCTTCGTATGGGTACCTCACACTTAGTTCCAACTAATGATTTGTTATTGCATCCTTCCAATATCTTTGCTTTCCATGCTTTTAGAAAATAAAAAATCGACACTACAAAAATAATATAATAAAAAAAACAAAAGAAAGTAGTAAACCCCTGCTTTCCATGCTTTCCATGTATGTCATGATGCTCACTTTCTTTACTTCTCAAAATATTTTATCGAATTTAGTGCATGTTGTATTCTCCTTTCAATAAGAACTGATGCAATTTACGATTTACCCACAAAACTGCACCATAAGTTGTTTGAATGGCATTCTAAATATCAAAGTAGCTAGCAATCCCTGAGAAGACTTCGACAATATATTAAAGGACTCTAACATTGGGATGGAAATAGGGCGGGGCAGGGCGGATACGGAGCGGGTTTAGCAAAACCCACAAATCATATGCTTCATCATCTATGCAATGCCCATTTCTCTATTTTGAACCTTGACAACCAATCATATGCTTCATCATCTGCCTCTATATTAAATTCTGTCCATTGTGGGAATAATTTATTTCCCTGATGATCTGTTACATCTTGCCATATAAGGTTGTGTAAGCGCGGGTTGGGATATACCTTATGAGAATTTTCTTTTAAATGCCTAACACAATAACGATGGTAGCCGTGAGACTCATTACATTCATGCAATGCATAAAAACTATTTAAAATACCACAAAATCGATCAATTATTGGACAAATACGCTTGAATGCTACTTCACAACAAGCTTATTTAAATGGTTCAAAAACCATGTCCAAGTCTTGGTACTCTCACTGGCGCAAATAGCAGACGCAAAAGGGAATATTTGACAATTTTCATTCACGACAATTGTAATCAACAACTTTATGTTGTGCTTCCCATAGACATGTGTGCGGCCTTTGGAGATGACGGGCCTACAATGTACCAAACCATCAATAGATAGTTTAAAGGTCCAAAGTACATATCTAAAGATGTTTTGTTCATGAATTTCAGGACAATGGTCATATACCCAACAACTGTACCAGGATTATAGTATTGCACAACACCCATGTGCATCGATAAAGTCGCAAATGACAATGTTATTTTGAACATGCATTTACGCCTGAGAAAAGCCTTTTTGGTAATGGTACAACCATAAATCTACTGTATTGATGTCAAGCATTGTCACACCTTATACCATATAGACTCTTCAATGTTTGAAATCAACATATGGGCAATTATATCAATTTTCAGGTTAAAATAATTGCCACTGAATGTGTCCATATTAAAAGTATGTCTAGGGGCGGATTTATATAGAAGGTTGAGGGTGGTACGCCACCCAGACACTCGGGTAAAATTTTGAGCGTGTGTATATATATATATATATATATTATTTTTTTTTTATATTTTACAAACAGTTGGCGCTCCATGGTTAAAAGCCAACATTCCATTCTAGCGGATCGAATCCTTGTTATTCCTTTTTCTTTCTTTACATTCTGCTCCTTCTCTTAGTTTCTTGTATTTCTTCGTCTTTTGATTTCCTTTCTTAGTACAATCATTTTATTAATTATTCAATAATATATTTTCTTCTTTTTCTTTCCATAGATCTTCAATATTTTATTTGAATGCGATTTTAATATTTTCTCCATTTATCCATATATTTTTATTATTTTCATGATTTCAAAAGTCTTTTATAATGATGGCATCAATAGACATATAAGGAATGTATTTGATAATTCAAAATTTATTTGAATTTTATGCATCTAATCACACCATTCAATAGAGCTAGAGAATTAGATTGAATTGAACAAAATTTATTCGATTTGATGGTCATACATTTACTTATAATCCAACAGAATTAATTCAAAATATATCAAACCAAATCGAAGTGAACCGAATTAGTTTAAAATAGATCAAACAAAAAAAATGTACACCCTAATTCAATCTAATGGTAGGTTCAAATTAAAAAGTGACACTCGTAGCCATCACATCCTAGATCCGCCTCTATCTGCCCACCGATATATTAGTTAATATCACGTCCGACCTTAGGACCGCGACCGGCGCTCAACCGAGATACCCCGGTCAAGCAAGCTTATTTGATGCTCCCTACCTGACCTTACCCATGAATAAGGTGAAGATGTATTTCATTAATTAGACAATGAGAAGATTACATGAACAATACCAATTTCTTTACTATTAGAAACATCATTTATAATTCCAAAAAAAACATTACACAATTCATAGTTTAGAAGTGGAACATGTGTTTCAGGCACAACATTTCAAGTTTGACTTACCTAACTCAAAATACTAACTTACACTATGTCTACGGAGCCTCTAATGGATAAAAAGAGTAATATGAGGTGCTGGAAACAAGGCCCAAGATATAGCTCAAAACAATATACATAAGGAACAAAAGATACAAGACCCCGAAATGAAGTGGGGCTCACCAAGTCAGTTGAGAAGAGGGAATCAATTCCGCCAGCTGTGGAACCACCGACATCCATAAAATATGCAGCACGCCAAACAAAAGGGACCTTAGTCCATATGGAATTGTACTTATATGTAAGACTAGCACCCTCTCAATGGAACAAGTAGCAATTCAATGAGAAAGAACATGCAATCAACGAGAGCCTCAGACAATATAATAATGTCAAGTTAAGAGAAAGATAAATTTAAAGTAAATAACAATGTTTTAGGTTAGGAGATCTTTAGTACCGACTACACCACCGTATTTTTAGCTTGGAGTCGGATCACGTCCAGATCAGCTAAGTCGTCTCACCCAAATACATCCAATCACAACGTCAGCATGTGCGCGGCATGTCGTCCGATCGGCTAAGGAGTCTAACCACAATGACGTGTAGGTCAACGTCACTTTCCGCTAGCAATCATCTTATCCAAATTAAGGGTAATCATCTTAACACATCAATCTCATCCAATTTAAGGGGTATAATCTCATCACATCAATGTCGAAATTTTAATCCTCAACCTCTCCTACACCGCACATCTTTTAGTCAATGGGAGTATCTCATCACATCAAAGAATTTTCATCTCATTTCATAATCTTTCACACGACTTTTTATTTCATTGGCACTAGTGGACACAAGTGTAATTTCGCTCTTGGCACGTCGGCCGTATTTCACATTTTATTTTCATCCCTCTCACTTTCAAGCATCATCATGGATTATCAACAATAAAGCATTTTTAATCAAGACTTTAAGTATACATATGATCAAATAAGAGTCCTAAGCACATTGAGTTTTCTTCCACAATTTGGCATAATAACTTACAATTGAAACATGATTGAAGTCATAATATTTTGACACATTGGTCACGTTTGAATACATTCGTGAAGGAGAACATAATATGGTAAGAGCATTTGGCACACATTTTTAGTATATATCTTTCGACACAAGCTTATTCAAAATAGTCAAATTTACAAGGAATAACCCGGAACATGAGGAATAAAAGCTTGGCCCATCATACTTGAAACTTACGAGAACATCGTGGGAGTCGATTCTAAGAGAGAAGTTTAGCCAAAATACCTCGCTTCAGCTTTGCTTAGGTTATTACAACGTCCAAATACTCCTAGCAATTTCAATTTATAGGAAGATGATAAAATCGAATCAAAATTAGAAGGATTATCATGATATAAGTCTCTTGGGAATTTCATCAAACACCTATCATGCAAAATCGAACACAAAGCTTCTACAATGGTAATCCCTTCCTCCCTCAATAATTTCAACAAGAATCTACTCAAAATGGTTCAACAACCCCACATACTACTCCCTATTGGCACATGGATGGCATATCTCCAACCCCACAACTTACTTTAATTCATAACAATTGCATGAAGGTTTTAGAACATGGTCTTACCCGGATAGTTGATGGCCTAGTGAGTGATTCCCTTGAATCTTCAAGATTGGGCAATAATTGATGAGCAAAGAGGTTGGGGCTTCATTCTCTCTCTCTAAGATACTCCTCTCTCTCTCTCTCTCTAAAAATAACCGCTTAAACCAGCCCGAATGATCCCCAAAGTCATTTTATAATATGGAATCGGGTAGAATTTTTCCAAATTTAATCTTGCAACCGGTCCGCAAAGGAGACTGCCATAATGGCCCCAAAACTGGGCTTGGCCAAGTCAAGTCTGTGGCTGTTATGCGGCCCGCAGAACAGTTATGCGGTTGTATAACGTGCCGTAAAATCTCCCTCCGGAATTCTCCTTGATGGATATGCGACGGATGTGCGGCCCACGAAATGATTATGCGGTTGCATAATTGACCGCAACATGTTCTTCAAAATTTGGCTTGGGCCCTGTTGCATTCTGTGGTGGATCTATGGTCCGCAAAGTGATTCTACAGCCGCATAGTAGACCGCAAAAATACCATGTTTTTCAAAACTCTTCTTCCAACTCCCCGATGCACTGTACAACCCAAAAAGTCCAAGATCGTCGCGAAGATTTTCTACAACCCTCAAACACATTAGCCTACCTCGGCACCACAATATCCCCGGTTCTTGGTGAAATTTTATGGGGCCTTACATTTAAACACCCCACATATTGCTTTCGCACCGCTTTGCACGAAGCATCCGACTACAGCCTTGCTTCCAGCAATGACAAATCACCCTCAAAAATTGTTTTCGATTCAACAACTTCAAATTCCAGAGAACTTTTGATGCAAAATTTTTTATAGTCCGTTACAAGATATCTTGCTATTGAAAAGCATATCTTTTTCGTATATCAAATGACTTTTCTTCATCCCACATTGTTGTTCGAATATTATAATATATCTTTGGTGAAAACATGATTATCGGGGTAACCTTGAAGATGATCAAGGAGGAAAATCTCCTTAGAATAATATTGAACGCATTGTGTACACCGGTATCCACATGGTCTGACCAAGTTGTGCATTCATAGCCATCTCAGTGGTGACATTATGCTCCATTATTAATATCGATTTTTCTTCGTGATAACCATATTCGTCATTGGTAAAGGATAATTTCTCGCTTGACTCATTATCGTTGTTATTATAGTCCCTATCATCTTCTTTGATCTGTGCATCTGCGATACCCTTTGTGAATTATTCTTCCAAATATGTTAAAACATGATTGTCTTGTTGGTCATTTTTCCTACACATGTAATCAAATAATAAATAGTCCACAACTATAAAATATAATTTATTTTGATCAGGATTTGAACCTATTTTTATTATTTGTATGTGGCATCGGATTATGCGCTTGTTATTGCCTAATGGATGTATTAGCATAATCCGTCCTTCTACTCGAGAAATTCCCAACATTATACCCTTATACGTAACTTGTAAAGTCTTCAGTTGATAAATTAATAATGGTCCAATACCCACTATAAGAAATATAATATCAATAAAAGGATAAACAAAAGAAAAGTACTGACAATGTATAAGCCTTTACCTATCAGACTGTGATGTTTTCCAATTTATCGTCCCACCATAATTTAATTGTTCATGCATTCGCCAAAAGTTTTATTATGGGTATTCATTTGACAGAGATATGTTAAGATCATGCTAGACTTTTTGATATGTTACAAAAGTTTGATATGCCGAAACTCAAAGGTAAGTTCTATAGAGCGGTGGTTAGACCAATCAATTGTATGAGGTT
Organism: Nicotiana paniculata; assembly: GCA_005239505.1. Lineage (NCBI taxonomy): Eukaryota > Viridiplantae > Streptophyta > Magnoliopsida > Solanales > Solanaceae > Nicotiana > Nicotiana paniculata. Next base: position 47,764 of record MDKI01225438.1, read on the forward strand.
GCGTGTTGTCCAGTCAAGAATTCACATATCCAAAATATGAAAGTAGCAGAAATGAGGATGTTAAGATGGATGTGTAGGAACACTAGACTGGATAAGATTAGGAATGAAGAAATTAGGGAGAGGGTGCGCGTGGCTCCGGTGGACGACAAGATGCGGGAAGCGCGACTTAGATGGTTTGGACACGTACAGAGGAGAAGCCTAGATGCCCCGGTTAGGAGGTGTAATCGGTTGGCTTTGGCAGGTATGAGAAGAGGTAAAGGGCGACCTAAGAAGTATTGAGCCGAGGTGATCAGACAGGACATGGCGCGGCTCCAGATTTCTGAGGACATGACTCTTGATATGAAGGTGTGGAGGTCGAGCATTAGGGTTGTAGGTTAAGGGGTAGTCGAGCGGTTTTCCCTTTGTCCCGGTTTTTCTCTTTGTACCGAGGAGTATGATAGTGTTTTGTCTAGCCCTGCTAGCGATTTATGTTGTGGTTCACACTTTTGCATAATATTTGTGTTACTGATTTTTTATTTATTTGTTGTCTCTCACGTTGCTGATATTATTTTTTGGATTTTATTGTCACAGATCTATTGTCTCTGAGCCGAGGGTCTCCCAGAAATAGCCTCTCTATCTCCTCTGGGTAGGGGTAAGGTCTGCGTACATTCTACTCTCTCCAGACTCCACTTGTGAGATTTTACTGGGTTGTTGTTGTTGTACTTGTACTTGTTATGATAAAACAATTCCAAAAGACCCTCAGAGGGTTAAGTATTAGTCAGAGTAGGTGGAACTTCATTCCAACTCACATTTTTTGAGCTTACGTTCATCTTAAGCATCCTTATCACAATTAAATATAATCCTTAAAAAATCTTGTAACATTTCTGTATACCTTATGGAGTAACTGAATATGGAAATCTTCCAATTACCTTAAAACTCATTGAATACCTATTAACACATAGGCGGACCCAGGATTTGAGTATGACGGGGTCACCGTTGTCATTAGAGTAAATTACCCAAAACTTTATTAGACAATAAAAAAATACATATAAACCCTAAGATACACCAGTAAATAAGCTGCACAATCCACTATATAATATAAAATTGCTAAGAAAAAAAATAAAATAAAGTAAGAAGAGCTTACGATTTGAATATATATACAACTATTTAACGGGGCCAAGAAAAATATTTAAGGGGTCCCCAAAGTATATACAGTTATACATAAAATATATATACAGGGTTAACGGGTTCAAGTGACCCCTCAAGGCCTAGTGTAGGTCCGCCTATGTTAACACCCATTCTTTTATAAAATAACTCAATTGAAAGTGCCAGCTTAACACTAGTAGCAGGAGAACTAGTATAGTGCATCGAGTTATTCTCGAGCACAATCTCACCGCCCCAGTATAAGGCAATCCTAATCCGTCTTTCATCCATAATTGTTGGGATATTTAAAAAAAATATGAGTTATAAAGGAAGATTATATATGTATTGCAACACTGAAATGTGAGTTCTTCATGTAAGATTGTCCGGTTTACATAAACGTGGGTTGCACGAAATGGTTTAAATAAAGTGTTGGGCTCTTTTAAAATGTCACTTTTTGCACATTAAATAAATATTAAAAATACAAAATTCTATTTTTTGTTTGCCTCTTCCTCATTGCGTCACACATTCCATTACACCTGACTATAGATTATACATACAAACAATTTCACAGATTGGACCACACTGTGAAGATTTTCGCTCCACTCACCTGGCACAGAAAAAGTTCTCACTCGAAAAGCTAAAAACGGATTAACAGGTTGACAAACTAACACCGTTAACTATAGGGGAGTAGCAGTAACGGCCAAAATACTTGTCACTTAATAATTTAAAACTAATTTTTTTAATTGTTATTAACCTATATCCTTATTATCAAAAAATTAGTAATTCTTTTTAATATTGCTCATTTTTCAAAAAGTATCTCATTAGAATAAAGTATATTTTATATTTGTTATTTTCTTAATGGCATAGAAAGGTATAAAAGGATAGCTAAAATAGAATAAAGGAAGTACTTTAGGTGCTCTGTATTCGAAACCTTGGAGGAAAATAATTGACGGCGTGTTATGTTTTTGGCATTTCCACTAGGTATAACTTAGCTTTCCCTCCCTTTTCTTTGTTGCGATGATCTTCTCTTCACTACTTTCTTACTCTATGTTCCACGATAAAAATTGAAATAAAACGAGATTAATTAGTATTTCTTCGACCCAATTCATGTGTTATAGTATTTCTTCGGCCCAATTCATGTGTTATAGTATTTCTTTTCTTAGTCAATCCCCAAAAGAATATCATATTTTCTCCTTTCGAAATAATTTAACTTTAAAATTCTTACTTTACTCTTATAAAATAGTTAATAGCTACACAAATATTTACAATTTATTTTAGACCACAACATTTAAAATCTTTTTTTCCGCCTTAAATTCAAGCATCACATAAATTGAAACGGAGAGAGCAACTTGTCATGACCCAAGATTCATATGTCGTGATGGCGCCGGACACCAGTGTCAGGCAAGCCAAATCCTTAACCAATTGAATACATTCATGTTTTAACATTTTCGAAAATCGTTACCTTTTTCTTGCATTTCATAATCAAATAAATGAATGTTCGTAAACTAAATACGACAGAAACTAAAATCTTATTATTTAAAAATAGTGATCTAAAGATTTCACTTAAACAATTATCCCGATACATATCCCAGAACCCGGTGTTACAAGTACATGAGCTATTTCTAAGAATTTGACAAATATCACAAAGCCTATCCGAAATACAACTGGACAAAGAAATTAAAAATGAAATAGATACAGTATGAAGGTGACTCTGTCAGCTGCGGATCGCCTCCAGAAGATGCAGCTCGCTTGAGTCTCCGAAACCTCCACATTCGCCAGGTAAGCACCTACGCAATAAAAGGCACAACAAGTGTAGTATGAGTAAGAAAATAACGTGTACTCAGTAAGTCGCCCGCCTAACCTCAGAGAGGTAGTGGCGAGAGGTCAATTTAGACACTTACTAAAGGTCCATTTAAGATATATAAGAGTGACACTAAGCATGGTATTTATCATAGGCATTTTATAAAACAGGATTTAAACATCCTTCAATTTTGTTCACATTTAACACTTTATATCTTCGTCATATTCATTATCAATCAACAGAGTGATTTAATGAGATAATAATAAATCAACGGAAGGAACAACTTCTTCCAAAAAAAGTCTTTTTAATAACTTTAAGTCTGTCATTTCAATCGACAAATTTAACATTTCTGGCCAATAATCAGGTAAATCTCATAGCAACTACGCAGAAAATATCATGCGCAAGCAATAGTCGAACGGTGCGGACCAACACTAATAAATTGTGCACTGCCGAGGGTTCAACCGACTCGAACCATAGATGAATCTATTTTCCCCGCTCGCGAATCGATCATGCGATGCGGTCAACATAAGAATAATAAGGCTAGCTTGCTCGCGAATCATACATGCGACTCAGGTGCTCATATGTACGCACATTCACATAATACATCCTCATTTTTATATAGAATCAGGTTTTCGCAGGAAGGTGGTGAAAATCCTTTTTAAAAGAACCATGTAATATAGGTTTTGAAACTCATTTGTCAAGTTAAATGATATTCTACGATACAACCTAGTCCAGGTACACATATATTCACAGCGGAAATAAATTTTCTTTTTAGAAGGTTAACAATATGAGATCTCGCTTCCTTTTAAACATTTAATTACGTTTACAGTCATATTAGCAGTTCAATGATACAGGCAGGGTTACAGGTACACACATAAAGCATGCTAGTGGGTCCTAGGCTACCCGGACATGGCATAATAGTAGCTACGCGCAGACTCCCGTCACCTCGTGCGTACGTAGCCCTCGAAAATAGTAGCAAGTAGTAAATTAAGTCAACTAGGGGGATGATTCCCCCTCACAAAGTTAGAAAGGAGACTTACCTCGCTCTAAAATTCCAACACCGGCTTCCAAGCCCTTCCGATGACTCCAACGGACGCATAACGCTCTGAAACTACCACATAAATGACAAAGCAATGAAAATATACTCTAATATTTTCAGCAATTCCAAATCATATACTTTCCCAACCCCACTCGGTGAAATGACCAAAATGCCCTCGGGCGCACATGCCCGGAATCCGAAATTTCTCGAAGGTACGTTCTACCCATAGCCTTACTAATTCAAGTATACAATTTATCTACATCCCATACTCAATTCGTGGCTAAAATCCAAATTTTCCATATTCTAGGTTTTCTTCAAAGTTCCTCATTTTTCCTACCAATATCATGCTCAAATCCATGCAAGATCTTGTATTTAACTTTAGAAACAAGTAGAAACAACGTACCTATTGATGCTTGGTGGAATCCCCCTTGAAAGCTCTCCAAAAATCGTCTCAACCAAAGAAAAATGAGAGAGAATGGCTCAAATCCGATTTTAAAACATTCTGCCCAGGCACCTTTTCGCACCTGCGGTCCTCACTCCGCACCTGCGATCTCCAGGTGCGACCAAATCACCTGCACCTGCAGTTTCATTCAGCTCCAGCAAAATCGCACCTGCGCCCTCACTGCCCGCACCTGCGGAAAGTCCATCGCACCTGCGGCTCCCAACCAAGTCTGCCCACTTTCGCACCTGCGATTCCCAAGTAGCACCTGCGGCCAAATCCTCGCAGGTGCGGTTACACCAGATGACAGCAAATCTTAACTTCTTCAAATTTCAATTCTTGATCCGTTAACCACCCGGAATCCGCCCGAGGCCCCCGAGACCCCGTCCAATCATACCAACTTATCCTAAAATATAACACGAACTTGCTCGAGCCCTCAAATCACATCAAACAACACCAGAAATCACGAATCACACTCAAATTCAATTCTTTAAGAACTTAGAATTTCAAACTTCTACATCCGACGCCGAAACCTATCAAATCACGTCCGATTGACCTCAAATTTTGCGCACAAGTCATATTAAACATTACGGACCTGCTCCAACTTCCGGGATCACATTCTGACCTCGATATCAAAACTTCCACTTCCGATCGGATTTTCCAAAAACTTTCAAATTTCTTTCTTTAGCCAAATGACTCTAAAATGACCTACGGACATCCAAATTCACTTCCGATCACGCTCCCAATTCCAGAATCACCATACGAAGCTATTCTCAGACTCGGAATCCTAAACGAAAATTAATCTCACTGATATGCACTTCAAGCCCAAATTCATGAAATCCTTCTAAAATGCTAACTTTCACAATATACGCCGAAACGCTCCCGAGTTATCCAAAACCCGATCCGGACATACACCCAAGTCCAAAATCATCATACGAACCTGCTGGAACCTTCAAATCCTGATTCGGAGATCGTTTACTCAAAATTCCAATCTTAGTTGATTTCTCCAACTTAAGGCTTCTGAAATGAGAATTTCCTTTCCAAATCAATTCTAAACTTCCTAGAATGCAGTTTTGACCACGCTCACGGGTCATAATACCTTAAACGGAGCTGCCGCAACTTCAAACCGCTAAATGACGCGCTAGAACTCAAAACGACCGGTCAGGTCGTTACATTCTCCCCCACTTAAACCGACGTTCGTCCTCGAACGTGCTAAGAACTGCTCAGGAGTTACCTGAAATCATTGTTTAACATCTCAGGCACCTGCCCATGCTACCACAACCCAATCGAGCACAATAGCTTGATCAAATCTGGAGATTTCTTATTTATCCATATAATGAGCTCAGAATTCATTCAAACACCTGAAATTCTCTAGCCAGGCCTAGTTTCAATAGATATTAGCACTGCATCAATTAGCACGCGATATACCAGACCATAACTGCATACCCTTGATAAATCGGCACCATGCACCGCATAACTCATCGTCTGACCACAACGACGCTCCCTGGACCTTTTTTAGCCAAGGTCCACGAATCTGAGGCTCCTGATGCACCTCATAATAATTATACAGACATCCTGCTATAATGCTGGCGATACAACCACAACGGAGGGAATGCGCAGAAATTGGCACTCAACTGCAGAGTTAACAAATCCTTGAATACCTCATCTTGACTAGAATCGTCACTTTCATTATCAACCTGAATGAGGGTATTTGTTCTTTAATATAAACTTCACATAACCTTATCGTACTGATCCCTGGTCCGATAATCTCGTCTCACCCAGTATGAACTGCTTAGACAGTAAATAACCCCAAACATGCTAAGAGCCTCACATGATACCGCATCGCCCAATAGGCCATAACTCGAACATGATAATAAGAAATGACTCAGGACGGAACTACTCAGCTCACACAACTAATATGAATTCTTACCAGAAATGGGAAATATAACACGAGAAAATAAATACGTATTAACCCTTCTTATCATCACACTGTTGCAGCGTGCAACCCGATCCGAATAACATACCCGTGGCGACGTGCCACCCGATCCACACATAAAATTTACATAAGAAGATATAAATATACGGAGCTGATTTGCTCACTATTACAATTTACTAAATACCGATCATAAGCACGCTAAGTGCATAATACCATCATGGGGAGACTGATAAAGCATATGCTACAAAACTCAAGCAAAACTGAGGTGCAATATATATATATATATATATATATATATATATATATATACTCTGGATCTCAAGGGCTGTCCTGCTCACATAACATCCCCGCTACATGGGACCTCAACACATGAGAAATTATCAAGCCGTTTCACAACTAGTACGGCACAATCACCATAACACATAAATTTGACGAAGACGGAACAACACTAGTTGTTCTAATATCTTTCCATGAAAAGAGCTCCACTGAAAGGAACATGCCTGGCTCCCATGGAGCCCAAAATCATATACAAATCCATCCACAAACATCGAGCCACCTTGCTCGCACCAAACTTCGCTATTAGCTTTTACTTGGGTCCACATTAACCCACTTTTTCTCATAATACATGAGAACAACCATCATCACCGGGACTAACACCCCATAATCCATAATCAACTGAACCGAACGCCCTCCAAGCATAAATTCTCAATTAAGAAACATTGCACTTCTTTATACTCAGTCCAAATCTGCATTCCGTCAAGTGGCTACATGTCACACTTTATACAATCTCTTCGCGGTCATGCTTCCACGACCTTCCACACAAGACAACAAGTATGCACATCCATAACACCGACCACACTAAGGTCGCAAAACACATCAAGAACCCATGACCAGGGTACAAAGCCTCTTCCACCGAATATCAATCTCAGGTGACACTGAAGATAACACCAGCTTACTCTGAACTTCCAAATCATTATGTCTTGCTCTTCCGAGCTCATGACATCCTTATAAACATCGGACCTAAATCTCGATTCTTACTCCCAGTTACATACTGCTTCCGACACTTAACATACCAACATAAGGTAGCGCAAAATCCCATCATAACTTTCGAACCACCAATAGGGTGAACACTTCTTCATATAGAAACTTTTTACTTATCTCAATTCAAGAGTACCATCTCATCACACGACTGAATTCCCATTATCATCCAATCATGCAAATCTTAAGTGGTAGTCTATACCACCATAACCCTTCCGGGATCCGCCTATACATGACAGGCCATAGCACTCAAGTGCTTCCACATAAAGTCTGCTACGACGACAGACAAGCCCCGCACATACCGGCACAAACCACATGCCTAACTAAATCACATCAAAGGAACCAATCACTGCCGCAATGTGCCATTTCAACCATGGCTAATCAATCTATCTTCTTTTAATCATCAATAATTGCCTCAGGAGCAATAAAAACTTCCTTCAACCCATAGCAAACTCAATCCTCACTCATCCCGAGTGACCTTGATTCACGAGACTATGCTGCCCAAATCCCGCAACCCATCTCATACCCTCCTGATAATATTTTCTTTAATCCGGAGTCTATTTCTATCACTCCTCCGATATTATCATTCATGTTGAAACATGTCATAGAACATTCCAACCATCCTCCTCTTTCTCAGGAATTATTCTGCAACAGCTCGATTCTCGGTCATAATGCTGCCTGAAATCTTTAATTGCCGCATTCTTAACTTTTGAACTCACTAGGACCGCTATTGAGAGTCACCCACTCTGACTGGCTCCGAATACAATCAACTCCAAGGCTCTCCTAGTACATGAACACCCTTTTCAATGAAACACATGACTGAGTCACTATCCTTACAACTCGCCCATGCCTTAAGCATAATTTCTGAATCTTCCAAAGCCTAACCCTAATCTGACAGGGTCAACTTTTGCACATATTCATCAAATCCCACGCACAATTACCATTTTACTCATTTTTCCTTAGCTAAAATAACTTGCCTATATGCCGACAATCCTCAACCCCATGCGAAGATAATCCTACAACCCAACTGCAGATGGTGGGACTCCCCCACTTATCCCGAAGCTACTCATTGTACCACCCTAGACCCTGTTGAGATTCTTCCTCCTCCGATAACACGAGCTTGCTCAGCCAATCCGTCCAAATCTTCCAAATTATCTTCCTAGCACTCCCTAAATACTCGAATTACCTAGCACCATTCACACATTATATCTCCTACCGACTAGCCACTAGAACCCCTCACAGAACCTGCCAGCCATGTCATTGCTAACCTATCCCCAGAAGACAACCCATCTGTGGAAATCACCCGCGGACACCTCCTAGCGATGTTGAATGCACGCTCTCTGCGAATTCAATACCCCATCCTATGCCCTGCTTCATTTACCAACTTACTAGTCTGTCCGCTCCTCATGGACACCCATAATGCGCGACAAATATCTTCAAATTCCATGTCGTTCTGCCGCTCCCCCACTTTGCGACTGCTCGACTTTCGCTTCTTACACTTGGCCCCTTAGAAATGGAACCACCGCCTAGCCTCATTCTTGGTTGAATTCCTTGCCAACCACATTCCTCGATACTTCTCCTCAATACTCTGACCCCACGCAACCGAAAAAACCATAGCACCGACAAACCTAACACATTCCATTCGATCAACGACGACGACTGCACGTCACAGGTGCATACCCTATCTCACTTGAAGACACCAAGTCTTAGCACTTTATCAATCCCAACCGGACCATTCATAACCCAAAATGCCATTCCTCTACCAGCACAAAAGCACTGAAATCTCGAAATCACACTCTGAGAAGACCTCCCTTCAAAGTTCAAACCATTCATCTTTCCCAACATACGGGCAAACGCTCTAACATCATATCAACACCGTGCAACGATCAATTGAAAATATCATCACTACCTGAGCACAACCTTAAGGCTCCCAGAAACACAGCTACCGAGCTGAAACAACACATTACCCTTTCACAGGGCCATAACAACAACCACGACCATTTACACATGAAAGCATCTCGAATTAAATTCGTAGCACCATTTCCATTCCTCAAATTCCTGATCCATAGCAAGTGTTTCGGGAAGCGTAAGATTGAGTAGGAATGAACATAGACATAAGCCTCAAAGGAATCAACTCGCACGATGAAGAATCAAGAAGGGAAGTACTCCTAACAGCCCTGTAGCCTCTCGAAGATAAGTACAGACGTCTCTGTACCGATCCGCAAGACTCTACTAGACTTGCTCATGACTCGTGAAACCTACGGGAACCTAACGCTCTGATACCATGTTGTCACGACCCAAAATCTATAGGTCTTGATGGCGCCGGACACCAGTGTCAGGCAAGCCAAATCCTTAATCAATTGAATACATTCATGTTTTAACATTTTCAAAAATCGTTAATCTTGCATTTCATAATCAAATAAATGAATGTTCGTAAATTAAATACGACAGCAACTAAAATCTTATTATTTAAAAATAATGATCTAAAGATTTCACTTAAACAATTATCCCAATACATATCCCAGAACCCGGTGTCACAAGTACATGAGTTATTTCTAAGAATTTCACAAATATCACAAAGCCTGTCTGAAATACAACTGGACAAGGAAATTAAAAATGAAATAGATACAGTATGAAGGTGACTCTGTCAGCTGCGGATCGCCTCCAGAAGATGCAGCTCGCCTGAGTATCCGAATCCTCCACATTCACTATGTAAGCACTTGTGCAATAAAATGCACAAGAAGTGTAATATGAGTATAAAAACAACGTGTACTCAGTAAGTCGTCCTCCTAACCTCAGAGAGGTAGTGACGAGAGGTCAATTTAGACACTTACTAAAGGTCCATTTAAGATATATAAGAGTGACACTAAACATGATTTTATCATAGGTAGTTTATAAAATAGGATTTAAACATCCTTCAATGTCGTTCACATTTAACACTTTATATCTTCGTCATATTCATAATCCATCAACAGGGTGATTTAATCAGATAATAATAAATCAACGGAACGAACAACTTCTTCCAAAAAAAAAAGTATTTTTAATAACTTTAAGTCTTTGTCATTTCAATCGACAAATTTAACATTTCAGGCCAATAATCATGCAAATTCTCATAGCAACTATGCAACAAATATCATGCGCAAGCAATGCCGAGGGGCGAACGGTGCGGACCAACACTAATAAACTGTGCACTGCCGAGGGGTCGACCGGCTCGAACCATAGATGCATCTATTTTCCCTGCTCGCGAATCGATCATGCGACGCAGTCAACATAAGAATAATAAGGCTAGCCTGCTCGCATATCATACATGCGACTCAGGTGCTCATATGTATGCACATTCACATAATACATCCTCATTTTTATAAAGAATCAGGTTTTCGCAGGAAGGTGGTGAAAATCCTTTTTAAAAGAACCATGTAAGATTGGTTTTGAAATCTTGTTTTGAAACTCATTTGTCAAGTTAAATGATATTCCACGATACAACCTAGTCCAGGTACACATATATTCACAGCGGAAAAAAATTCTCTTTTTAGAAGGTTAACAATATGAGATCTAGCTTCCTTTTAAACATTTAATTACGTTTATGGTCATATTATCAGTTCAATGATACAGGCAGGGTTACAGGTACACACATAAAGCATGCTAGTGGGTCCTAGGCTACCCGGACATGGCATAATAGTAGCTACGGACGGACTCCCGTCACCTCGTGCGTACGTAGCCCCCGAAAATAGTAGCAAGTAGTGAATTAAGTCACCTAGGGGGATGATTCCCCCTCACAAAGTTAGAAATGAGACTTACCTCACTCCGAAATTCCAACACCGGCTTCCAAGCACTTCCAATGACTGCAACGGACGCATAACGCTCCGAAACTACCACATAAATGACGAAGCAATGAAAATATACTCTAATATTTGCAGCAATTCCAAATCATATACTTTCCTAACGCTGCTCGATGAAATGACCAAAATGCCCTCGGGCCCACGTGCCCGGATCCGAAATTTCTCGAAGGTACGTTCAACCCATAGCCTTACTAATTCAAGTATACAATTTACTCAACATTCCATACTCAATTCGTGGCTAAAATCCAAATTTTCCATATTCTAGGTTTTCTTCAAAGTTCCCCATTTTTCCTACCAATATCATGCTCAAATCCATGCAAGATCTTGTATTTAACTTTAGAAACAAGTAGAAACAACTTACCTCTTGATGCTTGGTGGAATCCCCCTTGAAAGCTCGCCAAAAATCATCTCAACCCAAAGAAAAGTGAGAGAGAAATAGCTCAAATCCGATTTTAAAACATTTTGCCCAGGCACCTTTTTGCACTTGTGGTCCTCACTCCGCACCTGCGATCTCGCAGGTGCGACCAAATCACCCGCACATGCGATTTCATTCAGCTCCAGCCAAATCGCACCTGCGCCCCCACTGCCCGCACCTGCGGCTTCGCAGGTGCGGAAAGTCTATCGCATCTGCGGCTCCCAACCAAGTCTACCCACTTTCGCACCTGCGACCCCCAAGCTGCACCTGCGACCAAATCCTTGCAGGTGCGGTTACTCCAGATGACAACAAATCTTAACTTCTTCAAATTTCAATTCTTGATCCGTTAACCACCCGGAATCCACCTGAGGCCCCCGAGACCCCCTTCCAATCATACCAACCTGTCACAAAACATAACACGGACTTGCTCGAGCCCTCAAATCACATCAAACAACACCGAAAATCACGAATCGCACTCAAATCCAATTCTTTAAGAACTTAGAATTTAAAACTTCTACATCCGACGCCGAAACCTATCAAATCACGTCCGATTGACCTCAAATTTTATGCACAAGTCATATTCAACATTACGGACCTACTCCAACTTCCGGAATCGCATTCCGACCTCGATATCAAAACTTCCACTTCCGGCCGGATTTTCCAAAAACTTTCAAATTTCTTTCTTTAGCCAAATGACTCCAAAATGACCTACGGACATCCAAATTCACTTCCGATCGCGCTCCAAATTCCAGAATCACCATACGGAGCTATTCCCAAACTCGAAATCCCAAACAGACATCAATCTCACGGATATGCACTTCAAGCCCAAATTCATGAAATCCTTCTAAAATGCTAACTTTCACAATATACACCGAAACGCTCTCGGGTTATCCAAAACTCGATCCGGACATACACCCAAGTCCAAAATCATCATACGAACCTGCTGGAACCTTCAAATCCTGATTCGGAGATCGTTTACTCAAAATTCCAATCTTAGTTGATTTCTCCAACTTAAGGCTTCTGAAATGAGAATTTCCTTTCCAAATCAATTCTAAACTTCCTGGAATTCAATTTTGACCATGATCACGGGTCATAATACCCAAAACGGAGCTACTCACGACTTGAAACTGCTGAACGACGCGCTAGAGCTCAAAACGAGCGGTCGGGTCGTTACACAACTCTTTTGGAACTAGGTTAAAATAATATTTCGAACACAATTTTAAGCTGTAAAAGTCTTTTAAAGTTCCTAACTAATTAGACAAAATATAAAAATTTGTAATTTTTCTTTTCCTTTGAAAGTATAGAAGATAACAAATATTTAACTTAAATTATGTGTAAATGAGAACATAACTCTAAGCTATCATGAAATAATTTGTGATTTAATACACCTTTATACATACAAAAAATTAATAAATGGTTTCACAGATTTAATATATGCAAAATGCAGAAACATTAAAGAGATGATACTCATGTGTGTGTAGGTGAAAAAAGAAGAAGGAAATATTGGCCTAGTCGAAAACAGAAACTACCCAAATCCCAAGCACCAGACGTGGCTACTCACTTTTTAAACAAACAAAATTCCATTTTTTTATTATTATTCCTTAATACATCACACATTCCGTTACATTAGTTTGGCCGGAGCCTTATGACAGTGGTCATTTGTATTTGGCCGGAGCCTTTTAGTCCCCTAGTGAGATAGCCTCGGCATCTATATAGAGGGTATGCCTTTTTAGGGGTCTTACATGTTCGATATATAGCCTTGAATTTGATATCGGGATTATGCATTTTTAAGGTCTTATGAGTCAGTACAGGCCTTGCATGAGGTCTTATATTTTTGATGTTGCCTCATGGAAGGCTTATGAGTTTTAAGATGCCAGCCCTGAGGTCTTATGGCTATGAGTCGACTGTTGAGGATAGTGCCTGGGCCGGAGTTGATATTGCCTCATGGAGGACTTATCTTGTTGATGTTGCCTCGTGGAGGGCTTATGAGTTCGAAGTTGCCAGCCCTAAGGTCTTACGACTTCGAGTTAGACAGCTTGATGAGCCGACAATCGAGGACAGTCCCCGAGTCGGAGTTGATATTGCCTCATGGAGGGCTTATGCGCTTGGAGTTGCCGGCCCTGAGGTCTTATGACTTCAATTTTTTGGTGACTCGATGGGGTGACTATCGAGGACAGTTCTCGAGTGGTCGGTAAGTTTCGAGCCTTGGGGCCGCTTCTTGTAAAAATAGCAATTTTTTCTGCCGCGTGAAGTATTTTGATGATAAATGATTCTTCTCTGATTACTTGGTACAAGTATACATGTTTTTACATCGAGGGTTCAATTGTTCTATGTGGACACGGTTCATTCGACCGTCTGGTCTAGTACATCATGCTCCTGTCCGGACCCTCTTTGGCATATTTTAGTGATCTCCCGGGGGGATGCCCCCTAGTATTTGAGGTTGATCGGAGAGAAGCCTTAAGTACTTGGTGAGTTCTCCTCAGGTAGCATATTGGTGTTGCCTCATTAAAAACCTCTCCGGTAAAACCCATTTGGGATAAAATTCGACGTGAGGGAAAAAGAGCGCAACGCACGCTTTAAAACCTAAGGCCTTCGGGCTGGAGGGTGCTCCGATTTTTTTCAATCGAACATATGCACATATGTTAGTGTAAAACGTGACGGAAAGAGGGAGGGGGTTTACCTTAACTGTGGTGGTGTTCAAGCCTTGATATGCTTTAGTTACTTGTTTCGAGGGCGCATCACGGTCCTTTAATTGTTCATCGAGGATGCAGTTTGTGATTTCTTACTCGGCTACTTGCTTGTTTTTTGGTTCCTTCAATGTAGAAGGTGCCGGCGTCGACATCATGTCATGCACCAGAACATTTCTTTTGCTGCGTGTTGTTCCCCATATACCATTTTTATTCCATCCTTCGTGGGGAACTTCATCATTTGATGAAGGGTTGATGGTACCGCCCTGATACTGTGAATCCATGGCCTTCCGAGCAATGCGTTGTATATCATGTCGCCTTCGATGACATGAAACTTGGTGTATTGAGTTGTACCGGCCACGCTGACTGGGAGGTTGATTTCCCTTTTGTTGTTTCGCTCGCCATGTTGAATCCGTTGAGGACACGGGAGCCGGGCACGATCTGGTCGAGCAAACCGAGTTGTTGTACCACCCTCGCCCAAATTATGTTGGCCGAGCTACCTGGATCCACGAGAACACGTTTAGTTTGAAATTTATTCAAAAGAAAGGAAATTACCAGTGCGTCATTGTGAGGTTGATACAAGGTCTCGATATCCTCTTCGCTGAATGAAAGAGCATCTTCAGGTATGTAGCTCCGAGTTTGCTTTTCCCTGGTGATGGATACTTTTGTTCGTTTGAAAATGGGTCCCTGGGGGACGTCGACTCCTCCAATAATCATGTGGATGATGTGTTGTGGTTCTTCTGTTTCATTTTCCTGTTTGCCTCTCTTTCCAGGAATTGGTTTTGGTTCGGTCACTGAGAAACTCTCGAAGGTGTCCTTTGCTAATCAGTCGGGCCACCTCTTCTCGGAGCTGTCTGTATTCTTCGGTCATGTGGCCATGCGTACCGTGAAATTCACATATCAGGTTGGGGTTCCTTTGAGAAGGATATGATAGTACGGGTCTTGGCTACCTGGTGTCTTTGATTTTACCTATGACCAACACTATATATGAAACATCAATGTTGAAATTGTACTCAGATAGCCGGGGTGCTTCTATCGGCCCTGTGTGCCTGTCGAACCTGGCTTTGTTTACGAGTCCCCGAGGATTTTGGCCTCGGTCCATCCTTTGATCACTTCGAGGTATGTTGAGCTTTGGGATATTTCTGTGATTCTCTACATATGATTGATACCTTTCTTTGTTTAACCTTGGCTCTCTCTCTGGAAGCCTCGATTCCTTTGCCAAGACTCTGATAGGATACACCGAGCCCGAGGGGGCTTCTAATTGGTCGTCCTCAACCCTGATCTTCGACCGATACCTGTTGTGTACATCCTCCAAACCACGACGGGGTACTCGATTAAGTTTTACTTCAGCTGCTATGAAGCTATCGAGCCTCGCTCATTCAAGCCCCGAGTGAAGGCTTGCACCACCCAATCGTCGGAGACTGGTGGTAATTCCATTCGTTCCAGTTGGAAGCGGGATACGAACTCCCTCAACATCTCGTTCTCTCTTTGTTTGATTTTGAAGACATCATATTTCCTCTTAGCGACCTTGATGGCACCAGCATGTACCTTTACAAAGGAGTCCGCCATCATGGCAAATGAATCTATCGAGTTCAGGGGCAGGTTATGATACCACATCATGGCCCCTTTGGATAGTGTTTCTCCGAATTTCTTCAACAGAACTAATTCAATCTCATCATCTCTTAGGTCGTTCCCTTTCACAGCACAAGTGTAGGCAGTAATGTGCTCATTAGGGTCCGAGGTCCTGTTGTATTTCGGGAGATCGGACATTCTGAATTTCTTCGGGATGGACTTCGGAGCCGCACTCGATTGGAATGGATTTTGCACAAACTTCTTCGAATCTACACCCTTGAGAATCGGCGGTGCGCCTGCGATCTGATTAACCCTCGATTTATAGGTCTCCACCTTTTTGTCGTTGGCTTCTATCTTCTTTTCGCCTGATTGAATCCTCTTTGTGAGGTCCTCGAGCATCTTCATAATAGCAGGGTCGGCTGCTGACCCGTTGTTGCTCGACCTCTCCGGTGCGTGTTCACCTCGAAGAGCCGTTTCTGGTGGCGCTGTGCTTGGAGTTTTTTGATGGCTTTGCAGCTGAGCAATAGCCACTTGTTGTGATTGCAACGTCTCAAAAATGACGTGAAGGATAACTTCTCTTTCCCTTTGACAGGGCTTCTCTGCGCTTCATGTTGGTCTCCATCGCGCACACTTCCGTTTATATGAGAGCTTACATCGACATGTCGAGCATTGCGCGAGCCTTCATAGATGGGGATTTGCACTGGTGCCCCTTCAAGGTTTTGTGGTGTTACACCGATACCTGAAGTAGATGCGCCGTTCTCTCCATGATCCTCAGGATTGTTGTTTTCATGTGCATTAATTGAGTTAGACATTTTCTGACCTGAAATTGAAGATTCTTGGACAAGAAAAAGTGTAAAGAATAACTTGTATTTTTAGAAAACCAACACCAAAACAATCACTATTATGTTTAGCCCCACGGTGGGCGCTAAATTGTTTACCTTGAAAATAGTAATTACAATTATATTTGATTTTGTGGTTCTTAAAAATACGTGATCTATTTTAATACCGGTTGTTTAGGCAATAAATGCTAAATGAGAGGTGAGAAAATGAAATAAAAGTGAAGGATAACAATATTATGCAAACCGAGCAGCGGACAGACAGAGTCTCGAGGTTGGTCTGAATGCGTCTCGAGGTCGAGCTTAGGGGCTCGATAACGGGCGATCGAAAGTGATTCGATAGTGTCGAAGTCCTCTAAGGAGTCCTCTTTATGATCAATAATGGGCAATGAATGAAGAACAATTAATGAATACAAATAAAAGAAAGACAATAAATCAATAAAACAATTGTAAAGAATGTTTGAGTTAGAGGGCAGAGAATGTTCTTAGTCTTGTGTATTGAGTATCATGTGTGTTACAAAGTAACAAGGGTCCCCTTTATATATGAGGGAGAATCCTAACATATTATATATGTAATTAATGCAAAGAGAGATGGTTGGTACATCCATTTAATGCCACGGTACGAGCTTGTACTATTTTGTGTATTTTGTCAGCTTTAACCACGTGCCCCTTGAGAATTTTCCGCCTCTCCACGTTGATTCTTCGATTTGCACTGCCTTGAGGCAGAGGGCCTTCGATATGCCCCCTCGATGGTAATTACCTAAACTTCGAGCCTTTTGAGCGTCGTAATGACCGTAAAATTGGGCTCTCCGATTTTAGCCGTATACATAAATTAATAATGGTCCAATACCCACTATAAAAAATACAATATCAATAAAAGGATAAACAAAAGAGAAGTACTGACAATGAATAAGCCTTTACCTGTCAGACTGTGAGGCCAATTTATCGTCCCACCATAATTTGATCGTTCATGCATTCACCAAATGTTTTATTCTGGCTGCTCATTTGACAGAGATTTGTTCAGATCATGCCAGACTTTTTGATATGTTACTTGTTATGATAAAACAATTCCAAAACACCCTAGGAGGGTTAAGTATTAGTCGGAGTAAGTGAAACTTCATTAACTCACATTTTCTAAGCTTACGTTTATCTTAAGCATCCTTATCGCAATTAAATCTAGTTCGTCCGAAATCCTTAAAAAATCTTGTAAAGTTACAGTATCATGAATATTAAACTCGGCATAACAAGCAAAACCTTATGGAGTAACCGAATATGAAAATCTTCCAATTACCTTAAAACTCTCACTGAATACCTATTAACACCCATTCTTTTATGAAATATAGTGATCAATGTGTGGTACTCAATTGAAAGTGCCATCTTAATTCTAGTAGCAGGAGAACTAGTATAGTGCATCGAGTTATTCTCGAGCACAATCTCACTTCCCCAATATAAGACAATCCTAATCCGTGTTTTATCCATCATTAATGAGATATTTAAAAAAAATATGAATTATAGGGAATATTATATATGTATGCAACACTGAAATGTGAGTACGTTCTTCATGTAACATAGTCTGGTTTACATAGACGTGGGTTGCACGAAAATGGTTTAAATAAAGTGTTTGGGCTCTTTTAAAATGTCACTTTTTAAACATTAAACAAATATTAAACATACAAAATTTTATTTTTTTGTTTGCCTCTTCTTCATATGTCACACATTCCATTACACCTGACTATACATTATACAAACAAATAATTTCACATATTGGACCACACTGTGAAGATTTCCGCTCCACTCACCTAGCACAGAAAAAGTTCTCACTCAAAAAGTTAAAAACGGATAAAAAGGTTGACAAACTAACACCGTTAACTATAGGAAGTAGGAGTAACGACAAATTGGAGAAATTATCTTTGCAGGGTAACCTTAGACTAGGTATTGTACCAACTATGAGAGAAGTAGTGCTTCTTCTTCGCTTTAGCTCAGAAAATATGTGTCCAAATACTTGTCACTTAAGAATTTAAAACTATTTTTTTTAATTGTTATTAACCTATATCCTTATTATAAAAAAATTAGTAATTCTTTTTAATATTGCTCAGTTTTCAAAAAGCATCTCATTATAATAAAGTATATTTTTATATTTATCATTTTCTTAATGGCATAGAAAAGACTAAAACGATAGCTAAAATAGAATAAAGGAAGTACTTTAGGTGCTCTATATTCAGAACCTTGGAGGAAAAGAATTGACGGCGTGTTATGTTTTTGGCATTTCCACCAGGTGTCACTAGAGTTGGTCATTTCGATCGGATATCCAAAATCCGAACCTATCTGTTCAATTTCGGATTTCGGATTGGATCGAATTTCAGATTGTGTTTATTAAAATTTTGAATTTCGGATCGAATTCAGATTGGTATAATTTTAATACGATCCAATCCGATCTAATCCGATTCGAAATTCAAAATTATTAGGGTATGTATAAATACTAAACTTTAATTTCGGATAATTAATACTTCCTTTACAATTTCGTCTAAATTATTACCTTTACAATTGATGGATTTAGCTATATTGACACCATAGTACTCTCATAATTGCAGAAACATGAATTTTTCTTACTGCATTGCCTCTTTTGCAAAGAAAATATACATATGGGTTTGCAACTTTGAAGTATAATAATCCGATCCAAAATCCAAAAATTCGATCCGATCCAAACTTTAAAATTCGATCCGATCCGATATTAATTCGGATCGGATTAAGATTGCATTTTCTAGAATCTGAAATCCGAAAATTCGATTTGAATGCACCCCTAGGTGTCACTTAGCTTTCCCTCCCTTTTCTTTTTTATCTTCTATTCACTACTTTCTTACTCTATGTTCGGCGATATAAATTGAAATAAAATGAGATTAACTAATATTTTTTCGCCTGAATTCATGTGTAGTATTTCTTTTCTTAGTCAATCACCAAAAGAATATCATATTTTCTCCTTTCGAAATAATTTAACTTTAAAATTCTTACTTTACTCTTATAAAATAGTCAACTACACAAATATTTACAATTTATTTTAGACCACAAAATTTAAAATCTTCTTTTTTCCCCTTAAATTTAAGCCGCACATAAATTAAAATGGAGGG
Source organism: Nicotiana paniculata (assembly GCA_005239505.1). NCBI lineage: Eukaryota > Viridiplantae > Streptophyta > Magnoliopsida > Solanales > Solanaceae > Nicotiana > Nicotiana paniculata. Next base: position 67,613 of record MDKI01225438.1, read on the forward strand.
AGCAACTCTTTTGAAATTAGATTGAAATAATATTCCGAACATAATTTTAAGCTGCAGAAGTCCTTTAAAGTTCCTAACTAAAATTAGAGAAAACATAAGAATATTGGCCTAGTCGAAAACAGACACTACCCAAATCCCAAGCAACAGTGGCTACTCACTTTTTAAACACACAAAATTCCCTTTTTTTTTAATTATTATTCCTCAATACATCACACTTTCCGTTACACGTGATGGTACGGACAAACAAATTCACATGTGGGACCACACAATGAAGATTTACGCTCCACTCACCTGACACACAACTAACGGACGGATTCTTTTTTGCTTTTCTTAATTATATATATATATAACTATGAGATTTGAAGCGTTACATTTGAAGTTTCTTCTCCATTTCTCTTCTTCTTTTTCATTGCATGCAATGGCGATTTACCCTAGATCTCTACTAAGATTTTATCAGTCCTCTACTACTTCTTTGGGGTTTTATTGGTCGATCTCTTGTGCGGTTCTACATTCATTCATCGATTCTGTGCTGGCTTGTGCAGAAAGTAATTAAATATGGAGCTTATTCCTGATTTTCTGATGCTGAAAGTCTTATTGAAGGAGCAACTTCATTCGTTTAATCACTTTGCAAGGACAGGGATTAAGAATATTGTCCTAGCAAATCAAGAGTATAGATCCAAACTGCGTCCTGAGTGTTATTACAGGTGAATTTTGGTCTGCAAATCAAGTTTAACCATGGTCAAACATTCTTTCCTCCCCTTTCTCCCCAGAACAACGGTGCCGTTTCATCAACGAATCCAAAAATTTTGGCAAAAAAAATCCCACAAAAAGAAATCGCGGTAAGAACCCAAGGCTCTGCATTCAATTGCAATTATCAATTTCTACCGTTTCATACATTCCTGCACCATCTCCCAGCTATTCTTACTCCGCCGCCCATTTTCGGCAACTCCCTACGGGAGAAAATGGATATGTTATTTAAAATCTGGTTATTGAAATTTCATCAGGATTTAATTAAAAGCCTATATATATCTCCCTTGAGCTCTTTGATTATAAGTAAATAGAATAGTTCTTTTTTAAAATAAAAAGAATCTTTCTCTTGGTGGTTCGTGTGAATTTGCTTCTGTGAGAGTTTCCAAAATCTTCTAGTCTTTTGTTGTCTGCTTGATTTGTTATTTTGTTTCTTCCTGTTTTCTTGAATGATATGCTAGAATTAAAAAAAATAGTTCGTTAGCATCAAATAATGTAAAGGAATAGGCGTAAAAAGAACAGGGGCCAACTTGGGGATATGGATGGATCAACAACTGGAGGGGAGCCGGATCCGTTAGCATCAAATAATGTCCTCATGAGTAATAACATTATCCACCTTATAAAAATAAAATGAGATCAGCAATTTGATTTGGCTGAGTTAAGAGGTTACTAAAGTGTTATAGCTTAATAAGTAAAAAGATTTGATTTTATTCCCTAGCTTAATTATAGGAAGATTTCATTCACCAGCTTGATTGTAGCAGTAATCGATTATGTCTTTCCTAGATTAGCCATAAGCTTTATTGTATAAATGCCATTGCACGTTGATGTAAATACATACTGAAATACAAGAAGACTTTCTTCTTCTCAAAATCTCATCTTCATACTTGGTCTTTCCTTTTCTTGTGCCTATAATTTCAGCTATTGTGCTCCAATTTTTGTCAACATCAAATACAAGTCGTCTATTTCCTTGGACGAGCAAACCGTCAATGATCTTGTCATTGGATATGTGCCAATTATGGTAAAGAGCTGTTGCTGCCTACTACATTGAAAAGATGAAGAGGAATTAGCACTACTTGGTAAATTATTCTTGCCAGTAATATAAACTTGTATTCGCTCGTTCAAAAAAGAATAAACCTATTTGACTGAGCACGAAGTTTAAGAAAAAATGAAAGATTTTTGAAACTTGTAATCTAAAGCAATATATAGTTATTTGTGTGTCTATGCCTCGTGTTATTTCCATGTGACCAGGAGGTCACGGGTTCTAGCTGTGGAAACAACCTCTTGCAGAAATGCAGGGTTAGACTGCGTACAACAGACCTTTGTGGTCCGGCCCTTCCCTAGACCCCGCGCATAGCGTGAGCTTAGTGTACTGGGCTGCCCTTTTTTTGTGCCTATGCCTCATCTTATTAAAGGTAAAATGTGAAGTTCGAAGTTACATTGTTTCCAAATTTAGAAATATGTCATTCTTTTGAAATAGATTAAAAAGGAATCAGGCTCATTCTTTTCGAAACGGAGAGAGTATTTTATTTGGACTTAGTAGCAAGAATTATTAACTATAATTGTTCTCTAAGTGCAGATAAAAGCCCACTCGACCCTGGTGGGTATTCTGTGATCGATGGCACAGAGGAAGTACTTTTAATTCAGGAGGATCTTACAAGGAACAGGATAATAAATGATTCACATGATGAAGATTGGTAAGTGTGTTATGGTTGTCCTGATTAATGGCTATGAAAAAAGTATTTGCG
>MDKI01022007.1:0-10472 GCA_005239505.1 Nicotiana paniculata
ATCTATGAATCACTTTTCTACCCTATATAGAACACTTGAGAAACCAATATTAGAAAATGACAGAAACTCATTTGAATTGCCATAGTTCTTAAGCAGATTTTGACAGTATCAGTTTCAAGTCTCAATAGTTTACCTTGAAATGAGCAATTAATCAAATACTCGTAGAGATACCTTTAGGAACGAATTTCTTAAAAATGATCGGAATTGCGTACACGCCCGCGTGACTGATTTCGGTTTCTCTTTTGGTAGCAAACAAAAATACGCGCTTGCGCACTTTATCTATCTTATCTAATGAGTTCAGTGTCGAGAATTGTGTACACGTCTGCGTGACATGATTTTTGATGCATCAATTCAAGCGGGTATACGCATACGTAACTCGTTTTATGATAATTCTTTAAATACAAATGAATAATAGTTTTCCTTCAAATAGGCATTTAAATCATCATGACCATAGTCATGATTACGTAATCTACACTCGGGTGTGGAAACTCATTCCCCCGACCACAACTTCGAATAATAATTAAATCACGTGTTGTAATTGCGGGTGAATTTCATGTGGCGCAATTGTAACATGTCCAAAAGCAAACAAGTGCACGTCCTCGTGACTTGTTTTCAAGATAAATTCATAAACGTCAAAAGCGGCTAAAAACTAAAAAGGATAAATGCACAATAGGTTTAAAATATGTAAATAATTAGATAATTAGGCCAAATATTAATAGTTAAGCGACCGTGCTAAAACCACGGAACTCGGGAATGCCTAACACCTTCTCCCGGGTTAACAGAATTCCTTACTCAGATTTCTGGTCGCAGACAAATTAAACAGAGTCAAAATTTCCTCGGTTTGGGATTTCAATAAATAAATGGTGTCCCGGAACACCGTAAAAAAATCCGGGTGGCGACTCTGAAAACTAAGATAAATCCCAAATCTGAATAATGTCACTTTAATTGGAAAAACTCCTTTATTATCCTTTATTAATACGGGGTAGGAAAAAGGAGGTGTGACATATATATATATACAGAATACTCACATGCAGAAAGGGGTTTTTTCTATTATTAGAAAAAACGAGCATTCATCTTCTTCCTCTAGAGTTAGGACCATAGCCGGCTTAGAAGCGTCGGTGCTCAATTGAAAATACAAGAAAAGGGAACGGGCGGTTCCAAGCATTCTCGTCCAAGTTCGAGTTTGGGCTTTGAGTTTTCCGGTTCACAATTTCGGTTTTTCAGTAACGAAGTGAATCCACAGTATGTTTGCTATCCTTTATGATTTCCTCGATTGAATTTTAAGTTGCATCTTTTAGTGTTTCTGGGATCCCAAGTTATATGTCATTTATGGTCTTCATTTTTAGATTTCAAAATTTTCATTCATTAATTCATTCATTATATACATGGAATATAGCTATACAGATTCATTACATACTAATTCCAGAATCCTTTTTTTGCCTTCCATGTAATATGGGGTTGAACAAATTTTGATTTTGAGGAAAAGGAAATAAAAGGTGTCTAAAAATATTATACAGATTGTTAAATTTGCTGTATTTTGGATCTGATGTTTATAAAAACAACATCATTATATTTGGATTGTTTAGAATCTTTAGTGAACCTCCAGAATTAGTATTTCACAATAAATCAAAGTACGCTCGCGCGACTTTGGCCGAAAAATCATAATATTAATAAAGTGTTATTAGTTGTGTAGACGTTCGCGTGACACGAGTACGTTTTTTTTAAAAAATAAATAAATATTCGTAGATAATGCTTTACGCGTGACTTAATCTTTTGTCGTGATTGTGTACACATGACATAATTACGATTCTTCAAAAAAATAAACTAAGGTACACGTTCGCGTGACTTTGGCCAAATTGTAATATTAATTATGTATACGTACGCGTGACATGATTTTTAGTGCACTAAATAAAATGAGTACAGATACACGATTACTCGTTTCAAGATAATTTCATAATTACGAATAATCAAGCAATTAAAAGTGGTAAAAGGTAAAACGCGCATAGGTTCTAAAATGAGTAATTAAACAATTTATTCAAGTCAGGTATGATTAAAGCGACTGTACTAAAACCACGGAACTCGGGAGTACCTAACACCTTCTCCCGGGTTAACAGAATTCCTTACCCGGTCTTCTGATTTCGTAGACTTTAAAATGGAGTCAATTTTCCTCGATTTGGGATTTAAAATAAACCGGTGACTTGGGACACGATGAAATTATCTCAAGTGGTGACTCTGAATTAAATAAACAATCCCATTTCGATTATGTCACTTTAATTGGAAAAACTCCCCTATCTCCCTTTCGGGAGAAAAAGGAGGTGTGACACTGCTCCCTGAGGAGTGTGTTCCCGGCCGTGTGTTCTTAAATCCGACATCAAAACTGAGAAACCTCCACCGGTCCCTAGTCGATGTGAGCATGTATCGAGGTATATCTTCTCGATAACCATGGGGTATCTCGAGAAAATCATGAGGGATTGTAACTGGAGGGACAAAGTGATAGAGATCCCATCCCCTGAAGAGAGCATCACTAACCACGTGAAATGGTATCTGAGTGTTTACACTTATACTTTCACGTTGGGCCCCCTCGATCCAGTCATCATTGACTTTTTTCGTCAATACCAGGTGACTTTAGGTCAAATACACCCTTCCTTTTGGCGTATAGTGATCATGCTCCGGTTCTTCTCCAACAAAGTCGAGGGGTTGTCGTTCACCCTAGATCACCTCATCAGGTTATACAGCCCTCGTATCTTTTGGGGGTTAATCAAGATGCAGCGTCGGGCAACCAAGGTGTTGTTCTCGAGCATTGATGAGGAAAAATAATGAGGTTGGATGGGGCGATTTGTTCGGGTAAGGACCACCGATCTCATCTCGAGGAGAAGATGCCATTTCTCGAGAAATGGAACTTGAAACGTAAGTGTTGTTTTTCTTATCGATTTCCATGCTTCTTTCTGCTTTTCTATTTTATCTAATATTTTATTTTGTCATGCAGTGGTATCTTTGATGCCTCGAACGATTCCCGACCTCGAGAGCTGGGTCCGAAGGTTGCCTTCGACCTGTACTTATGTCGAACGCTGCTGGCGCAATTTGGCAAAAGGTTGGTGGGAGGCAAAGAACCATGGTAAGTTTCCCTTTTCTCATACGTGATGCATTGGCTAAATTTCTTTTTACTTAGTCTTTTCTTGTGCAGGCTTGAATAAGGATGCGGTCCTGAGGCCTCCGTCTAGTGAGGAGGAGGCTTCGATTCCAGCTTCGAAGGCAGAGAAGGATAATAAGAGAAAGAGGGTCTCGACATCCGAGGACCCTAAACCCAAAAAGAAAGCAGCTTGGAAACCCAAGGGGAACATTATCCCTCTGACTTTGGAGTCAGTCCAAAGGCTAAGCGAAGAAGATGAAGATGGTGACTCGGCACTGGTGACCCAAGTGAGGAAGACCGTTGAGACCACCAGGGCCGCTAAATCGGTGGCAGCTGACGAGGCCCTGCCTCATGATGAAAAAGCTTTGAAGAAAGATTCGGGCAAAGTCCCAAATCATCTGAGGTTGAAAATGCCTATCGTCAAACGACGATCATATCAGAGGGGGCTAGTCCCGAGACCCCTAGAGCTGAACAGAGTACCCCGAGTGACTCGCTTGGGGCACTGACAGTAGGTCACTCACCATCCCTACATGCCTTTTCCGAAGAGACTATAAGGGATGCACAAGCCATAAGGACTCCCGAAATAGGCGGAGTCTCTGGTGGGGAGGATCCTTTTCGGGATTTATTTACCGGGGTCGAGGATGCCTCCGATCTCAATGATGCATCCAACCTCTTCGAAGAGGCCCAACGTCTTCCCAATCGAGTAAGTGTGAATTTTGTTGATGTATCTTTCTTTAATTTTTCCTTTTCTCTGTCTAACTCCTGCCTTTTTTCATATAGGCTTTCTCTAAGTCTCGGGCCAAATTAAGCCAATGCGAGGCCAATATCCAAAGGCTTTCAGAGGAGAGGAATTCTCTCAAGCTTCTCTGTGGGCAGAAGGACGAGGAGATCAAGGACCTCCGAGCAGATTTTGCTAGAGCTCATAAGGAGGAAACCAAGCTGAACGAGCAAGTAACGATTCTCTTGAAAAAACACGGGCTCGATTCAGGGATGGATGCTAATGTTTCAATGTCATAGTTGTAGCAAAATATCAAGAGGATCGAGCTGTTCCGAAGGGAGGTCGACCAAGTGAAGGCAGACTCCCACAAGTGGAAAGAAGGCATCCTTGCTGCGGAGAAAGATACTGCCTTGGCTCAGTTGTCGTTGGTCAAAGTCCAACTTCGAAGTGCTAGGAAGTGCTTAGTTCAGGCTAAAAGGGTTGAAGAGCTCGACGCTGATCTTGCAAAGGCCCAAGTTGAGGCCGAAAAAGCGAAAGTTGAAGCTGGCAAAACAGTGGCCATATATCTGGCTGATGACGAAGCTGCTCAAGCACAACTGAGGGAGGATGTCGATCGAGCACAATGGACTGCCTAGCTTGCCAAATGGCAATACCGCAGAGAGACCCTCGAGGAGATTCATGCCCGAACTTTTGACCTTTCTGAGGAGATAGCACAGGTAAAGGTGCATGAAGACGATGCCAGGCTACTGGCCTCTTCCGATGACGATGACAATGACGATGATGAAGGTTGCAAGAGCGGGTTCGATAATGATGAGGGTCCCGAGGAAGAAACTTCCCCCGAGAAGGGAGGCACCATTGAACATAGCTAGGGCATTTGTATTTTTCTTTTCTTTTCTTTGTGTAGGAACGGATCGGTCCTTTGTAAATACCTCTGTTAGTATATATAAGAATGTTTCTTTTTTGAATTTCGTCTTAATTTTTTACTTGTGATAATTACAATTCGCTTTGTGCCTTGTAAAATTTTAATAAACTTCATGACTTGTGAATAATATGTTTAAGACTTCGGATTTTTGGCAACTTGGCTGAAGCCAAACTAATACTGTTTTTGTAGTCGAGCGAGCTCTTGCTCGAACTCGAAGTAGTAAAACCCTTAGGTTTGAGTTGAGTGAAATTGGACTCTCGAACTCAAAAATATAATGGCCCTTAGTCTCTTGAATCGGGTCGATATGGCCTTAGAAGAATGGCTTTTTCCCTTTTTTGGCTTAAAAAATTTCGACATATAGGAATTTATTATGCCTTAGCATGAAGTAGGTTTGTACCCGTTGGGTTTTTTCAGGATTTAATATTATCGAAACCCTTTGCTTTTTGTGCCTTAGCACAAGTTTGTATTAATTCGATACTTCTTAAGGCTTTTCGACGGCCGATATTATCGAAGCCTTTTGATTATTTTGTCGAAGGTAGACTTTTTTAACCGGTTTTCAAAAGAATTCGAAGGTCTATTTTCATTTTGGAATTCAGACGTCTCTGAGCCGCGTTAGTTCGGCTGTAGCCTTGGGATTTTCCTCTTGGGCTTATTTTACCAATAATACTTTGAACTTTTTCAAAGTGTTAAGTCACTAAGTAGGGTGGCCTTGGCCTATAAAAATTGAGGGTTTCCTCTTTGAGGTCTTATGGTCTCAAAGTTTAATAGTTCGAACATGTCAATTTTTTTACGGCAATCCCCAAGTATGAGGTTGATCATTCGAGGTCTAGTTAAGGCATGAGATATCTGGTAAGGAATAATACTTCTTTCAATAGTTCATACATGCGTACATGTTTTTCCACTAAGGTTCGAGTAATTTATACGGAAACGGTTCATTCGACCGTCTGGTCCTTTACAAAAACTTTCCTATAGAGACCCTATCGACATGATGTATTTTTTTTTGAAAACATAACATCTGAGGGTGATACCCCCCAGTATTCTAGGTTGATAGAAAATAAGCCTCGGGTACTCTCAGTTAGCACGAACAATGGTTGTCTCGTTAAAACCTTGTCGAAAAAACCCATTTGGAATAAAAACCGGTCGAAGGGAAAAAGAGTGCAACGCGTGCTTTAAGATCTAATATCTTCCTGCTTGAAGAGAACTTTGATGCATTCACTCGAACACCTGAAATAACTTAGTGTAAAATATAAATGAAAAATGGATAAGGTCATACCTTAACAATAATACAGCTTGAGGAGCGATATGTTCCAGTTATTTGGTAGTTGCTCGTCATTTGTCGTGCCAAGATTGTAGGATCCCTTTCTGGCGATATTGAGGACTTGTATGGTCCTTCTCAATTTGGGCCGAGTTTTCCTTCGTTAGGGTCTCGAGTATTGAGGGTGACTTTCCTCAGAACTAAGTCCCTGATTCTGAAGTACCGAAGGTTGGTCCTTTGATTATAACCTTTCGATGCATTGTTTTTGTGCGGCCATTCGGACGAGGGCGGCCTCCCATTTTTCATCTAGTAGCTCGAGGCTTGTAGTCATAGCCTTGTGATTTGAATCTTCCGTTGCGTATCAAAATCTGGTGCTGGGTTCCCCGACTTCGACCGGGATCAAGGATTCGGCGCCATATACTAAGGAGAACGGTGTTGCCCCCGTACTGGATTTTGACGTTGTTCGATATGCCCAAAGGACTTCGGGTAGAATTTCTCTCCATTTTCCCTTGGCGTCATTCAATATTTTCTTCAGATTCTGAATGATGGTCTTATTTTTTGATTCATCTTGTCTATTTCCACTTGGATGATACGGTGTCGATAAGATCCTTTTTTATTTTGTGATATTCGAGAAACTTTGTTATTTTGATGCCGATGAATTGTTTTCCATTGCGCATACAATCTCGGTAGGTATCCCGAATCGGCATATGATGTGATCCCAGATGAAGTCTATAACTTCCTTTTCTCTCACTTTATCGAAGTCATGTGCTTTAACCCACTTAGAGAAATAACCAGTCATAAATAAAATGAATTTAGCTTTACTTGGGGCCGATGGCAGAGGGCCGACGATGTCCATTCCCCATTTCATGAATGGCCATGGAAATAAGACTGAATGAATTTTCTCTCCGGGTTGGTGGATCATCGGTGCATACCTTTGGCACTTATCGCATTTTGGAATGAATTCTTTAGTGTTTTTCTCCATATTGGCCCAATAGAATCCTGCCTTGATGACCTTGTGAACTAGTGATTCGGCACCGGAGTGATTCCTGCAAGTACCCTCGTGAAATTCTCGTAGGAAATAATCGGTGTCCCCTAGTTCCAAGCATATTTCCAATGGACCATCGAACGTCCTCCTGTATAATGTTCCATCTTCAGCCAATGTGAATCGAGCAGATTTTGTTCGTAGAGTCCTTGATTCCTTAGGGTCCGACGGGAGATTTCCATTTTTCAAATACTCAGTATATTTATTCCTCCAATCCCAGGTTAGGCTCGTGGAGTTTATTTCGGCAAGGCCTTCTTCGATCCCTGACTTCGAGAGTTGTACGACAGTCCCCGAGCTGATTTTGTCGTCTTCGATTGATGATCCCAGATTTGCAAGGGTAACCTCACTGTTTTTCTCTCGAGGTACATGCTGCAAAGTCCATTCTTTAAAACGATGTAAAGTTACCTGCAATTTATCCAAATACCTTTGCGTTCGATCCTCTCGAACCTCGAAGGTTCTGTTGACTTGGTTTACCACCAGTAAGGAGTCGCATTTGGCCTCAATGACTTCCGCTCAAAAGCTTTTAACCAGTTCGAGACCTACAATCATGGCCTTGTACTCGGACTCATTGTTAGTCAATTTAGAAGTTTTGATAGATTTCCTAATTGTATTGCCCGTGGGCGGCGTCAAAACGATGCCTAGCCTGGACCCTTTCACATTCGAAGCGCCGTCTGTATTAAGGGTCCATACCCCCGATGATGTACCCGACTTTATCAAATGTTCTTTTTTGACCTCTGGTACGAGGGCTGGTGTGAATTCGGCCACGATATCTGCTAAAATTTGAGACTTGATGGTTGTTTGGGGTAGATACCCGATATCATACCCACTGAGTTCGACGGCCCATTTGGCCAATCGGACCGATAGTTGGGGCTTATGTAAAACATTATGAAGAGGATAAATAGTTATCACACATATTGGGTGATATTGAAAATTCGGTTTTAGTTTCCTAGAGGCGCTTATTAGAGCAAGTGCCAATTTTTCTAAGTGCGGGTACCCGGTTTCGGCCTCGCCTAAAGTTCGACTTACATAATAAACGGGAAATTGTGTACCTTGCTCTTCTCGAACTAAGACACCACTTACAACGACTTCTAAGACCGCTAAGTATAGGTAGAGTTGTTTGTCTTTTTTTGGAGTATGAAGCAATGTGGACTCGAGAGGTATCGCTTCAATTTTTCCAACGCCTGTTGACATTCCAGGGCCCAAGCAAAATTGTTCTTCTTTTTAGTAACGAGAATAACCTATGGCTCCAATCTGAAGACCTCAAAATGAATCAGCCTAAGGCGGCTATCCGTCCTGTCAGCCTTTGTACGACCTTAAAACTGTCCACGACTGTGATGTCTTCGATAGCCTTGATTTTATCGGGGTTGATCTCGATTCCCAGATTTGACACCATAAAGCCGAGGAACTTGCCCGAATCGACCCCGAAAGCACATTTTTCGGGGTTGAGCATCATGTTGTATTTTCTCAGTATCTTGAAGGTTTCCTGCAAATGTGTCAAATGGTCCTCTGCACGCAGGGACTTAACTAGCATATTGTAAATATATACCTCCATTGACTTACCTATTTGTTCTTAGAACATTTTATTTACTACCACGACCCAAATCTCTCTCCGTTGGGTATCATGATGGTACCTAGTCTTAGAGACTAGGTAAGCCTAACATTTACTAAATAACAACAAAAATAAAGGAAAATCCAACAGTGTCGATATAGAATCTTGACAAAATTTACAATTTCCCAAAACCGGTAATACAAGTCATAAGCTCTAAAAATTTTCTCTACAACTCCTAAATACAACTATTTAGAAATAGTAAGAACAGTTGAATAAAAAACAGGAAGGTGACTCTAAAGCCTGCGAACGCAGCAGCACATTACCTTGAGTCTCCTCGGCAATGATCCGTGCAGCCACTAACAATAATTACTGGATTTGCACACAAAAGTGCGCAGAAGTGTAGTATGAGCACACCAAAGCGGTGCCCAGTAAGTATCAAGACTAACCCCGGTGAAGTAGTGACGAGGACTAGTCAAGACACCACTGGTCTAAAAGCTAAACAGACCTAAATATAGAAATGGAATAATACAACATCTATCTAATGACTACACAATATAACAAAAAACAAAACATTTACAAGGCGGAAGGAAATACAGCAGCAACAACGGAACAACATAATAATACACATAAATGATAGACAAAGATACAAGCCAGAACCGGAATACCACAACACAATAAGAACACCAGTAACTCAGCACTACATTAGTATTCCACATCAGGCCTTAGCCAACAACCCACTAAATTGGTCAAACCTTCAAGCGAAAACCTTTAAATCGTAAGTTTATATTGAAAACATTGAATATAATTATTTCAAAATAGAGAATTTCCTTTGAAACATACTTTCTCCGGATACGTATATATATATATATTTTGGAAAAAGGAATCTTTAAAACATAGTTTCCTTCAAAATACATGATTTCCAAATATACTTCCCCAATAAATGACTTCCAAATATCTTTTTCTTCCAGAAAAATGCTTTTCAAATATACCTTTTAAATAAAAGTCCCTCAGACATAATTTTCTTTAAGGCAAATACTTTTTCAGCTATACTTTTCAATAAAAACTCTTTCGATCATAATCTCCTCAGGATAAATCTACCGGAACTCAGTCTGTAACTCAGAATTTGTCATGCAGTACAGGGGAAAACTCCCAGAATCTCGTATGTAGTCCCAATTTAAATATGCAATGCACTACAAGGGGAAAGCTCCCGGAATCTCGACTGTAGTCCCAATTTAAATATGCAATGCAATACAGGGGGAAAGCTCCCGGAATCTCGTCTGTAGTCCCAATTTAAATATGTGATGCAGTACAGGGGTAAAGCTCCCGAAATCTGGTCCGTAGTCCCAATTTAAATATGCAATGCAATACAGGGGGAAAGCTCCCGGAATCTCGTCTGTAGTCCCAATTTAAATATGTGATGCAGTACAGGGGTAAAGCTCCCGAAATCTGGTCCGTAGTCCCAATTTAAATATGCAATGCAGTACAGGGGGAAAGCTCTCGGAATCTCGTCTGTAGTCCCAATTTAAATATGCGATGCAATACAGGGGCAACGCTCCCGGAATCTCGTCCGTAGTACCAATTTAAATATGTGGTGCAGTACTTAGGAAAACAACCAGAATGCGACAGAAACAACACACATTTCCACAACAGGCGTAAAAGCAACAAAAGACAGAATGCAAGGTGCGACGAGCAAATCAATACCAAGACTTGAATCACAAGAATGGTAAAAACTCACTCATAAAAAGTAGTCATTGAAGTGAATACCAAGCACAAGTGAAATGATATAACTAGGAGAAAAACAAAACAATATATAGCAACGATTCACAATATTCAAGTCATCAACAAGAAACCAATCA
>ML360606.1:0-54422 GCA_005239505.1 Nicotiana paniculata
GACTATCAAAACTATATTAACAATCTATTCAACCAATAACAACAACAACAACAACAACAACAATAATAACTTTCAAAACTATATTAACAATATTTATAGAGTTTCAAAATTCAACAACAAAACGTTTCACAAGTTAAAACTTTAAACATCATTTAACGAGCGTTTTGTAATACATCATCTCCATCTCCACTACTAGAAGCTTCATCGTCGGCATGGTTCGAAGGATGACGACGAGAAGGATTAGCATCTGGGAAAGACTCACGAGATTGGGAAATCGGGAAACCACCACTAGCAAGAAGATTGGCCAGCCGACCTTGAAGGACATTGAATTGTCCATCCCTCTTTTCTCTCTGACTTTGAAGGCTGTCAAATTATTTATCTCTATTTTCTTCTCTAGCCTTTGCCTTTTTAAGCTTTGCTGACAGCCTTGCGATCTTCTTCTCCATAGCCGAGAGAGTCGACCTATCAAGTGCCTCGTCCTGGGTGGAAATCTCTATACCTTGCAATCTAGCCATGTAGTGCCGAAATGATCTCTCTGCAAGGTCGTATGCTATCCCCTTCTTAGGACCACCGACAACATCCAACCATATCTTCTGCGCTTCTTAAACCTTGGTCAACTCTTTCAACTTGAAGCTTTCAAATTGAGAATTTTCCACCCGAATCAACTCCGAACTTCCCAAAATTAAATTCTTACTACGCGTACAAGTCATATTATATGAAGTGAAGCTACACAAGGCCTTAAACCGCCGAAAGACGCTCTAAAGCTCAAAACAACTGGCCGGGTCGATACAAAATACTAAGTACATCATGCGCCATCAGTGAAAGATCTGATATTTTCTAGAATGGTCATTCCAATACATGACAAGATCGATCTCTTGAAACTTCTCAAGATCAAGCTTTGGTTCATCTAAGTAAAGATCCTATTTTGACTTTCCATCGCTAGAGGCAATATACTTTTTATATTTTATATATTTTAAATTAATATTTTTATTAGGCCCACGGGCCAGTCCAGCCCGGCCCGAGCCAAGCCTCACGGGCCACGAGCTTACTTGGGCCGGGTTTAAAAGCCTTATTTTTAAATAGGCTTCAAAAATTCTAGCCCAAACCTGCTAAATCACGGGCTGGGCTGGCCCAACTAGCCAAGTCCATATTGACGACTCTACTAGTAATCATAATCAAATATACCACTATTAGCGCATAATCAATTAGAGTTACAATATAGTTAACTTTAATTGCAATGTACTTATTTCTAAATCTAGTATAGTTCAAACAACAAAATTAAGAACCATAACTTCATAATTTAAGAGCACTAAATCCTAGTTTATATAATTTATACACTACAAATTAACTAGTTTAAATAATTTATACACCTCTATTAGTGCATAATCAATTTTAGTTATAATGTAGTTTACTTAATTATAATATAATTAATCCTTAGTTACAATTTAGTTAAAACAATCCTATTTAGTCACATAAATCCAAAATAGTCAAAAACCCTAAAAAATTCCCTAAATTCAAAATTAAGAAGCTAATAAGGATAACACTAACCTTGAAAGAAAATAGCAGTGGTGGAGGCAGATGACAGTGGGCGGCAGGCGGCGAGCGGCGAGCGGAGAAACTCTACTGGGGGTAGGAGAGGCGGAGTTTCAATTTTGGGGTTGGGTGGCTTTATTTTTGGTGAGATTTGGGCAAACAGATATGAGAAAGAGAGATGGAACAGAGAAAGAAGAGAGAGAGAGGAAAATGATGAAAATGGGGAAGAAAACTCGTCCGGCTAGTCTAATTAAAATATTATCGACCGACTTTGGTCGGAAATGTCGATCCGTAGTAATAAAATAATGTTTGACTATTTGACCTCAAAAATACCGACCGAATTCGGTCAAAAAATAATTTTTAAAAATTTTAATAATAATTTTTTATTAATAAATTATCAACATCTTACAAACGTTGTACCATACAAAATTTTTTGTTCTTAGGATTTTTTGCACACTTTATATATACTTTCTTTCTTGCACCCAATGCCGGTCGATTTTTTGTTTAAACATTTTAATAAAATAATTCATAATTAAATTTATATATAACACTACATCTTAAGTTTTACTATAACATTACATCAATGATACACTTTATTATCTATTTATTAAGACACTAAGTATATCATAGCATGTTGGATATAACAACTATATCAATTAAACTCGATCAATTATATATATATATATATATATATATATATATATATATATATATATATATATATATATATATATATATATATATATATATATATATATATATATATATATATATATAATATTTATCATCAGTGTGCTTTCATATAAATTACACTTCATATCCGCATATGTGCAATATATTATAATAGAGTGTATGATTTTATTTTATTTATGATAATTTACACTTACATATATATGACAAGTGTTGATGATTTATTCTCACCTGTTCATACTCGAATTCTTAATCGGTGAATAAATAAAAAAACAAATCTTGGAGTTTAAGTGACCAGATGCTCCGGTATAATGAGTGACTAGATGCTCCACGATGTGTACAATCGACATAGTCTTGAATGTCTTATTCTCGATCACCTTATTGGTACTTTGCTTGGATACTTCATGGGTGAATCAATTGAAAATTTAATTATATTCTATTAGAACTTACTATATAATCGAATATAATTAAATTTTCAATTGATCCTCTAATGAAGTATCCGAGCAAAGTACTAATAAGATGATCGAGAATAAAACATTTAAGACCCTGTGTGTGTGTGTGTAAAATTTATATTATTATATATATAGATTGTAAATAATAATAATGTATAAGTGATTGACCACTAATACCAACCTAAATCGATCGGTATATTCATAATAGATTTAAAAAATTATTTTTGTTATGGAAGAATAATTGAGCCTAGGTGAAAGAAAATAAATCAAAATTTTCGACCAATGTTGGTCGTTATACTTCAATTTTTTAAATAATTTTTTTTATAGGTAATATGCAAGTTTGACTAGGTCTTCATCAAAGATTGACCAATTTGCGACCGGCATTGGTCGAAATTTTTATATGTGTCAGATATAGCAGTGTTTCTTTATTGTGGGACCACTTTTTCCGACCGAAGGTGGTTGGTACTTGTGTAAAAAAATTTATTTGACTTTTGCGACCAACTAGATATTTTTTAACCGATTTTGGTTGGTTTTCTCTTCCGACCAATTTCGATCGGTATGATGTGGACGGATTTTGGCATATTTTTAGTAGTGAAAGTTGAACATGAAAAAAGATAATATGTGTATCATACTATATATTATTCGTGTATCAAATATATATCATATGTGTATCAAATATATATACATATATACATGTACCGTGTGTGAGATACATTCATGATACACGTTTAATACATGTGTCGCAGGAGTAACTTTTAAACTCGATTTTAACTACAAATTTTTGATACCAAACCAGTTCAAGTCACCTCCAATCTTGCTTAAATTTTATATATTTCCTCGTCTATATGTTTTCAATAAATTTCAACCATATCCGTTGGAAAGAAATAATTTTATGCCCTATTTTCATATTATTTTATATCATTGGGAATGAATTTCGACTCCAAACTAGTCTAATTAATCTTCAAATTTCGTTAAATTTTGTATATTGCATTATCTATGTGTTTTTAATGAATCGCAACAATACCCATTAAAAAGATATCTTTTTTGCCTATAATTTTTGAATGTTGTATATCATCGTAATTGGTTTTTGACTATTTTTGGTAGCGTGATTAAAATAACTAGTTGTTAGTAAATAATGTCTTTCTTTGTTAAATTCCCATAAGATTCCCTACTACTTATGTATCTTGTAATGACCCGACCAGTTATTTTGAGTTCTAGCGCTCCGTTCAGCGGTTTGAGGCATTGAGAACCTTCACTTTAGGTATTATGACTTGCACCTCTAGTCAGAATTTAATTTCGGGAAGTTTGGAGTTGATTTGGAAAGAAAATTCTCATTTCAGAAGCTTTAAGTTAGAATAATTGTCTAAGGTTGGACTTTTGATTTAACGACATCGGAATCGGGATTTGAAGGGTCCAATAGGTTTGTATGATGATTTTCCACTTGGCCGTATGTTAGGATCCAGTTTTGGATAACCCGGGAGCGTTAAAGCGCTTATTGTGGAAAATTGGCATTTTGGAGGAATTTTATAAATTTGGGTTGAAGTCTATTTTAATGTTATGTATGTCCATTTGGAATTCTAATCATGGGAATAGCTCCGTATGGTGATTCTGGTCTTAGGAGCGCGTCTGGATGTGGATTTGGAGGTCCGCAGGTCATTTTGGGGTCATTTGGCGAAAGTTGGAAGTTGGATTATTTTCGGGAAGTTTGACCGGGAGTGGAATTTTTGATATCAGGGTCAATTCTGATTTTAGAAGTGGGAGTAGGTCCATAATGTCAATTATGACTTGTGTGCAAAATTTAAGGTCAATCGGACTTGATTTGATGCGTTCCGGTACAAGTTATAGAATTTGGAAATTTTAAGTTTGATTCGAGGCGCGATTCATGATTTTGATTTTGTTTGACTTGGCTTAAGGATTCGACTAAGTTAGTATCGTATTTTGGGACATTTTGGTATATTTGGTTAAGGTCCTGAGGGCCTCGGGTGGATTCCAGATGGTTAACGAATTGAATTTGGCCTTTTGAAAATGGTGAAGCTGCTGTCATCTGTTGTAACCACACCTGCGCGGTTTTGGCGGTAGTTGTGGCCACAGAAGTGGTCCAGGGGTCGCGGAAGCAGATCAGGTCAGCCAAGGGAAAGACCGCATGTGCGGAGGTTCAATCGCATCTACGCAATCGCAGAAGTGAAGCGTTTGGCGCATAAGCGTAAGACGACGCAGGAGCGGAAGGGAGCTCGCACCTGCGATGTCGTAGTAGGGGGAAATGTTCCGTAGGTGCGAGGCATTGTGTTTGGGTGATTTCCGCAGAAGCGGTCGCGTGGTCGTAGAAGCGACGCCGTAGGTGCGACTACTGTCCTGCAGGTGCGAAAATATTGCTGGGCAGAATCGTTTTAAAAGCGGGATTTGGCTTTTCTTCTCTCATAATCCACTTGGTTGGGGTGATTTTGGTGAGCTTCAAGGGGAGATTTTCATCAAGCAACACAAGGTAAGTGATTCCCACCTATTACAAGTTAAATACTTGGATTATATACGGATTTTAACAGGAAATTCATGAAAATTGTGGGATTTAAAGATGAAAACCTAGAATTTATAATTTTGGATTTTGACCACGAATTTGCGTATGGAATTGAGAATAAATTATATATTTGAGTTAGTAATGTTATGGGTAATGTTTATCTTCGAAAAATTTTGAAATCTAGGCACGTGGGCCCTAGGGTTGGTTTTATCAACTTTTCTAGCGAAGTGGAATTTGTTTAAAATGATTGATTATGAACGTTAGAGTATATTTTGATTGGTTTCACCTTATTTTACTAGTTTGGAATCGACGGGTATCGGTTTGACGTGTTAGAGAGGCTTTTGAGCCGGTTATGGAGCATCGAAGCGAGGTAAGTCTCCTGTCTATCTCTGTGAGACGGAAACTACCCCTAGGTGTTGTAATTGATATTTGTTACTTGTTGCGTGGGGAGGGGGGCTTTGTGCGCACGAGGTGACGAGAGTCCGTACGTAGCTACATTCATATTATTTTTCGAGTAGACTCAGGTTCACGCCATGCTATAACTGTGCTATCTGAGTTATCTCTTGCCTATTAAATTATTTTACTTCACATTGTTGATACCCAATTTTTCCCAAAATATTTTAAAAATTGCATATGTACCTTCAAAATCATGTATTAACAACGATTAGTATTTTTCCATAATTTTCCTATATTTGTCTAATTTATCTAGCATTTTATTTTCAATAAATAATTAAAAAATCGCGTCACAAACGATTTCCAACCATTTCTTGATTTATTATTTATATTTATGGTCTTATTAAGTCCAAATTATCCCATAATTACCCAAACTGGCACCTTTTGGCTATAATTACAATAACCTTGCAATTATAGTCCAATCATATAATTTTGTACCATTTTCCCACTAGAAATTAATCATTTGTATTTTTAATACTAAATAATCTTTTTAAAACTATTTTATATGCATGAAATTCATTTTTATGATTATTAGTTATTTTATAAATTATTTTAATTAATTTGGATTGGGTATTTGTCAAATAGCCTATTCTATTTCGATTCTAGCCTAAATAATACTAGCCCACCTGATTAAATCAAGCCCAAATACTCCAAGCCCAATTCCTAAATCTACCCGGACCCAATTCCCACGTAATCTAGACCCATTGATCATTTCGGATCAACGAACCAGATTTATCCTTTCCTAATTTAACCTAAGAGACTACCCCCCACACCTCTCATTTCCCTCACACACCCGCCGTCACTCCTCTCTTCTCTCTCAAATCCTCACAACCAAACCCTAGCTCTCAAGCGCTGTCATCGACATAAACTCCACCTTGTGATGTTTCTATGCATTCTCCGGCCAGTCCTGGCCTTCTACGCTCCGTGGTTCTTCAATTTTATGAATCCTTGAAAGGGTTTCAAAGGATTCCAACCGGCTTTGGTTTGAGTCTATGCTCATTGGCATGTCTCAGGCCACTTTTCATTTGTAAGTTAGAATCTCGCCTTGTTTCATTACAACTCTATGGTTTCTAAGCCGATTCTCTCATCTCTAGGTTATCTATCTCTGAAACCCTCTTTTTTAACTCTTGACTTCTTATACCTACAATAGATCTGAGTATATCCTGAGTTATTTTGTTGTTTTCCTTAATGATTTCTTCGATTTTTTGCTAAAACTCCTCTTCGTCTTCAAACTAGGGTTTCTTGACCCCTTTTCAAAAATGATTTTTCTTCTGATCTAAGTGTTATTCTATGATTTTCAATATCTTTAAGCGTCTATTTAATTTTTTCCCTTTTGTCTGACTTATTTTGTCAAAACCCTAAGTTTCTTGGTCTTAATCATGGGTTCTGAGTCTGTTCTTGCTTATTTGTTCATTTGATTCATTTGCACGTCTGTTATTTATGAATTCGTTTAGATTTTCTAAGATTTTACCTTAAAAGAGTTTTTGATTGTTTCTTCTTCCGCCTATATCATGTCTATTCTGTTAAGTCATGCTATGTTCTATGTGAATACCTAATTTTGTGTGATTTTCACCCTATTTGGCTTATTAGGGTTTCTATTCCTGCCTATTATGTGTTTATCTCGGTTATTCTCAGAAGTTTGTGTTCATCAGTACTATGTTCCAGTTTGGATCCCTGATTCTATGTGATTTTTACTTTACCGTGCCTATTAGGGCCTTTGTCCTGCCTATTATGTGTTTATCTCGGTTATTCTCAGAAGTTTGTGTTCATCAGTACTATGTTCCAGTTTGGATCCCTGATTCTATGTGATTTTTACTTTACCGTGCCTATTAGGGCCTTTGTCCTGCCTATTATGTGTTTCTTCCGTGCAATTTGTGTTGATTCCCCTTAATCAATACTACTCATGTTTGAATCCCTAATTCCCTGTGATTGATATCCTCCATTCTCTACTGATTTCAACCTCTAAAATATTTTCTTACCTTATTTTATGGGCGATTATGCTGTCAATCGGTTTTTTTTTAGTATTTTCCTTAATTAGATTTTCTGAACCTAGCCTCTATTACATGTCTTATACTTTTATGTGCTGGGATTGTTTCCTTATGTGTTATATTCCAGTCACATATGGTACCTTTCCTTATCGATTACATTTCTATTAACGTTTGAAGTTAACTCCTTAATTGAAGGGAGTACTTACATTGATTTTATGCTGATTGATTACGATTCCCCAATCACTGCATGAATTTTATTTTACCTTATTCTCTACCTAGTTTCAAACTATATATACATTGCTCTTTCATTAACACAATTCACTCAGAACACACGAGCACATTGGTTCAAAAAGCTCTCTCTCTCTCTCTCACTCAAAAATTTCTGCTCTCTTACTGTGTTACTTATTATTATTTTGAGTTAGCCGGCTGCAAGCCAAGGCTAACTACTGTACTTTCCTATCCCTTCACTTTTGTGTTTACTGTCTTCTTTACTAGTATGTTCTGATTTAAATTCAAGTCCCAAACCAATATGTTTCTTTTGCTGCTTCAGTTTATCATGTTTCTAATATGTTTCTATCTGTGGTTTTGTTTTTCAACCTGCAACTAATATGTCTACTTTACTGCTTTATCAGCATGCTTCTGAATATGTCTAACCCCTTAGGATCAGCCTGCTTATGAACCCCTTTGTAGTATACCTCAATGTGACTCTGCCTTACTTATGTTTTCCCTGATTTCTGTCATGAACCTTTTTGTGCAAAGCAGTTAGCTATCCTAAGTTGTCTGATCTTGTGTTGGTTCTGAGATTCATGATATGCTGATACCCTAAAACCCTATAAGAATTTTCATGCTACTGTAACTATGTGTGCACTACATGTACTCTATGTGTCCCCAATCTCCATCACCCCTGTGTGTAGGTTTGTTCTTCCTATTTTGGTTCTGTGTTCTTTAAGTATTGCGGAGTTTGGTTTTGGCTCTATATTTGATCTGCTGTTGTTTAATTATGTAACTCTCTCTTTTCAAAAGTTGTTTTACTGAATGACTCCCTCTTTTATTTCACAAAACTGTTTCAAGCAAGTCTCTTTTAACACTGTTTTCTTTCTAAAAACTTTTCAAAACTATATCAAGCACTCTCACTCTATTCTTAGGTCCTTAAGTTCTGCCCCTCTAATGTGTGACTACTTAGGGATCCCTATGAGATCCCTCTGAACTTTGATGCATTAGAGCTGGATCTTCCACACTGCACTTACTCAATTTTGGTTGTGAAATCTGGGTGTGAGCACTACCCGGGATCCCTTGAGGTCCTTAGGGAACTCTGACACACCCGGATATGAAACATTTGGGCATTTGAGGTTCTGAGAATCTGGGCCTGTTTTCAGGCTCCCTATAGTGTAACTTTCTTATTTTTCTTTATCTACTTATGTAATTCATTCACATTGGTTGGTAATAATTGTTGTAAACGAATATTGGGGATTGATAGTGAGAAATGGAGGGTAGCCATGTCTGTTGTCGATATCAATGGGGGTAGAAACCATGCCTTAGGCATATATTTCTATGTGCGCATTAGAATCCATGTTTAGGACCAATACATTCTAAGCATGTCATGCATTAGATATCATGTTCTTAGGTTTACTGTTTCAGTATCTCATTTGACATTATTTTAATCACTTAGAAATCTTGCTTCTAGGCTAAATAACAACATTAACATGAAAACTGTTGCTACTGCATATTCTGAAAATCATGCTGTAGCTTTCTGTGCATCTAGAAATCATGTTTTTTTTTTTTAGGAATTTTGCATATAAATCATTCTGCATCTTATAATGTTCATACTAGATACCCTGTTTTAGGATCTCACTAAGTCACACATAGCTAAACTACTGATTCATGAAAAAGGGACATAAGACAATCTCACATATGATTATCCTGTGTTAGTAAAACTGGTAGTAACCCCTGTGTCTTTGCAACACTTAGAACAACATGCTTTATCTAAAACAACTTCTAAACTGTTTTAATAATTCTGGTAACTATTGTTCATTCCCCCACGCCTAGGCAAGCCTTAGGTAATCACCCTTTTTAAAAACTGGAAAACTGTTTCTTTGTGTTTACTGCTTAACGGTTAACAGGCTTAAAATTAGTAGGCAAATTGATTAGGGTCCCTGCTTCTGTGCTTATAAAATAAAACCGCATATCTTCTGTGTTTTGATATTCACTTAGACATCATGTTTTAGGATCCTGTCTAATAATACTGCTCTTATTTGTGTTTGAGTCGTTCTGTTTACAAGAATTATCTGTGGAGGTAAATCTGAGCCTTTTAATTATTTTTCCCGCCTTTATCTGTTAAAGTCCTATCTGTTCTTGCCTGTCGCCTAGTATTTTCTCCTTTCAACCTTAGGGGTCTGTCTAGAACTACCTATAGGTAGAGTTCCTAATCTCCTCCAGGACCATTAAGAAGGGACGGGTAACAGCACGCATAGAAGTCGTTAAATAAACTCGCTTAATACCCGCTAAGGGGTGGGGAAGGGTAGACGTGGATATGATAGCCGGTGCGCTAATGCCACGTGTAGCCCCTTTTCTGAGGAGTGATTATTGGGCATTATACTAATATGATCCTATAGGATAAAAAACCTAGGACCCCCTATTCGTTACATATGTGTGTTTAGATCATAACTCTTTCAAAACCTTATATGTGTGCCTAGACTCTTAATATTTTAAACTTTAGCACATATGTGTGCTTAGACTGCGAATCTTCTCAAAAAAACCCTTATTTGTTTACCTATGTGCTTTTATTGCTTATGTGCTACGTGTTTTAAAATTCACAAAGCTTGTTTGGCTGGAAACCACAGTTGTGGACTTCGAGGGGTGCCTAACACCTTCCCCTTGAAGTAATTTCAAGACCTTACCCTATCTCTGGTTATCCATTCTGTGTTTCTAAATGACCCTTAGTAGGTTCCCTAACGCACCTTAATTCATTAGGTGGCGACTCTTCAAATCCCTTACATCTCTTTTCCCAAAAGGAAATGTTGTCCCAATAATGTCAAAAACCCTGACCAATCCGAAAGGAGTGGAAAAACGGGGGGCGCGATAGTATGGAGACTCTGCTGGGGACATATCTAGGCTTTTACCATTTCAAACTGCTTTGTGAACTTGTCTTTACTTTGTTAATATTTGCGACCTTTCCCTTTCCCCCTTTATGTGCAATTAATTGTTTATCTCTTTTAAGTACTTGTTCTTTTAAAAATCAAAACTGACATGTTTCTTTTTGTTTTCCTTTGTAACTGCTTTTCAATCATAACTGTTGTTTTTACAACTTTCATAATGTGCAAATACATGACAACATGCTTTTATTGCTCATTTATTGTTGCATAATCATGCTCAGCATAATATTCCACTCGTGCCTATACAAATCCTATAGCAATGCTTGATGAGTGGTTGCGCTCTTCCATTTTATATCACCCCTAAATTCAAAAAGGCTTATTTGCGGTAAAACTAGTCGATCAGCGGTGCAGTCGACGACTCCGTGCCTTTCCCCCTCAAGTTTTCTGCTTGAGGGTACCAGTCTAAAAACCCATAGAGACCTTACTCTGTTATATTGTACATGCATCATGGTCAAACCTAGCCGGGTTAATGTGTCGTCCGCACAATAACCCTTTAAGACAACCTTATCCAAAAGTCCACCGGGTTTTTCATAATCCCAACAGACGCAATCACGTTTTGTGTATTTATTTGGAGAACTAAATGCCTGTATGCTAATCATAAGTGTATAAATAGTCGAGTCTGGTGGGCGTAAGGGTCTAACCTTATCTATTTTGCAGAAAATGAGGCACGAAGTACCTAGGTTCGACATGGTCCAAAGAATACCACCACTATTTCTGGATTGGTGGGAAGACCTTTCGCCAAGTGACAAAGACCATGTGAAGAGAGTCCTCGGAAACTTGCCCTCTTTACTGGATATCCAACCAAACAATATGTTGATCGAAGCAGCCACTATGTTCTGGGACAGAGAAAGGTCTGTGTTTCGTTTTGGCAACATAGAAATGACCCCCCTCTTGGAGGAGATATGGGGCTTCACGGGATTACCTTGGGACATCCCAGGTTTGTAGGTGCCTGAAAATCGTGCCGCTAGGGAATTCCTAAAAATGAAGGGTTTGAAAAATCTAATGAAAGGATGGAATATTTGGAGCAGGGTCTGATGGAGCTAGAGGCGAAGACGAGGAAAAGGGTCGTGGACTACCAGAATGCTGAGGGAAACGAATGAGGGCATCTAGCAAGGGTATACCTGCTGTTGGGCATGCACGACCTGGGGAACCTGGTTGACAGAGCCAAGAAGATCGAGCCTGGGGAAGGTTCTTCTGGACCAAGTAGTCTAGGTTTCCTTTTCATTTCTTTTTTTCAAATGTAATAAGGCCAAGTGCCATTAGTGACCTTATTTCCTACTTATTATTTTAGTGTCGTTTTGGATTCGTCTATTTTACACTAATGAAATGAGACATTTTGGCATCTAAGTTCTCCAAATCAACTCGTCCCTAGGCCTACCTCGGGCACAACGAGGCTCCAGGACACGATTGTATTCCTGCATTATGTGTTTAAATACTGCAATATTTTCTCATAGTCCTCACTGACTTGGCTACCTTTTATATTTGTTTTTGTTTCTTTATTTTGATTATTTCCCCTCCATAAAGGTTGTGTATTCTGGCATCATCATCATATCACACAAGATCCAGGGGACCTCTACCTCCTCCTCCTCCTCCTAGTCCACGTAAAGGCAAAGGAAAATGGAAGATTTGAGCAATATCAGAAAGGAAAACACAATGACAGTTGAACAAACAGAAGCTCTTGAAAATCAAGGTACTCAGGTTCAGAATAATGCTATGTCACAACTCGAGCAAAGGTTGTTGAAACTCCAAGGGGAGCTTGAGCATGTCCGGAACTTGGCAAATTTATCCTTCTCACTCAGTTTCCCAGATGTCACTCAAACTCCCATACCTCCTCAGAACACCCCAAACAAACAGAACCCTCCCACAACTCATCATCATACAACTCCACTGAAATATCAAATTATCCCACCACAACACCAGCACAACACTTGCCACACTCTAAGAAATACCTTGCTGATTATCCTTGAACCACAAGACTCCACAAGTGACCACCTCTATGCTCAAACACCAGGTCATCAAAACAACCCCATATACATGGAGACTCTACCTCACTCCACCCAACCCATTGCTTACATACCTGAATCTAGTGAGAAGGATATGGTCATTAAGAATTTGGCTGAGGAAATCAAGAAGATGACTAGTCGAGTTCAGGGCATTGAAGGAAGCAAGGGAGTCGACGGGTTGAACTACGAAGATCTCTGCATACAGCCCGATGTTGAACTACTAGAGGGTTACAAACCTCCTAAGTTTGAAATGTTCGATGATACGGGTGATCCCAGGGTCCATCTGAAGTCCTATTGTGATAAATTGGTTGGAGTAGGAAGAGATGAGAAGATTCGCATGAAATTGTTCATGAGGAGCCTCACATGAGATGCTTTATCTTGGTACATCAGCCAAAACCCTAAGAAGTGGTCCAACTGGGTAAGTATGGCATTAGACTTCATGGAGCTATTTAGGTTCAATACAGAGAATTCACCAGACGTGTTCTACATCCAGAACCTTAAAAATAAGCCCACAGAAACTTTTCGCAAGTATGCCGCTCGCTGGAGATCTGAAGCATCCAAGGTCAGGCCTGCCCTAGAGGAAGAACAAATGAACAAATTCTTCGTCCGGGCACAAGACCCGCAGTATTATGAGAGGCTAATGGTGATTGAAAACCAAAAACTCTCTGACATCATCAAACTGGGTAAGAGAATTGAAGAAGGTATCAATAGTGGAATTGTCACTAACTTTGAGGCATTACAGGCCACCAACAAAGCCTTGCAGTCTAGTGGTATATCCAAGAAGAAAGATGCAGGAACGATAATGGTTGCACAGGGACCTAAATCCCCGTTGGTATACCGAACTTCCCTACTCACCTATCAAGCACCCGAGCCCACCTATCAGTCAGCACCTCCACCAACATATCAGCCATCTCCACCGCCTACATATCAGCCTACTTGCCCCCAGATATTCCCAACCAGCTCCTTTTTATCATTCCTATAACTCTCAGCTATCTCACTTCCCATCATCCCCTGCTCGCCAAAATTTCCCGAGACCTCGACCCAACTTTGATCACAGACCTCCTAAACAATACACCGCCATTGCTGAACCTATCGACCAGCTGTATGAAATATTAAAAGCTACTGGTTATGTCACTCATATCCCTGCTATAACCCATGAAAATCCATCCCAATGGGTCAATCCAAACAAGACCTGTGCATATCGTTCCGGCATGAAGGGGCATACAATTGATGAATATTGCTCATTGAAAGATAAGATCCAGTCTATGATTGATAAAAAGGTCATCTAGACAAAAGAGTCACTTCCAATGTTCGCAACAATCCACTTCTAGACCATAGGGGTGTCAACATGATAGAGATAAAAGAAGATTGGGACCCAGAGGGGTCGATCGGGTTAATTATAGAAAGTGATGACCAAAAGAAGCCAACAGTCACTCTTAATCCCATCATAGTCCAGATTCAGCCATCTGGAGATGTCGAGGTAACTGTGTCACTCCCATTCAAGTTTGAAACGTCACCACCTGCAAACACAAATTTTCTATTCGAGGTTGAAGTTATGCCACTTGCTAAGGCACCCATCCCGTTTGAAATGAAAATAGCTACACCAATCACAGTGACAGTGTCAACTATGCCACCTTTCAACGACAAGGCTGTACTTTGGGATTACATGGCTGAAGCAAGAAGGAAAGGTAAAGTCAAGATAGGAGAAGCTGGTGCTGCACAGGGTATGACAAGGACTGACAGGGTCTATACACCTGAACACTTGGTAGAGTCTAGCAAGAATGCTTCCAACAGGCCACCCGTCATTGAGACAGGCCCAGATGATCTTTGGAGGAAGGTGCAGGACAGGGAATACTCAGTCATCGATCAGCTGAACAAAACTCCAGCCCAGATATCCATTCTGTCACTGCTGCAAAATTCAGAGACACACATGGATGCTTTGATGAAAGTGCTGAGCGAAGCATATGTACCTAGTAACATAACTAATGGAGAAATGGCCAATATGGTAGGTCAAGTACTGGAGATTCACAAGATCCCTTTCCACGAGGATGAGCTTTCGCCTGAAGGGATAAGTCATAACAAAGCACTACACATCACTGTGCAATGTGAAGACTACTTCATCACCCGGATTCTAATCGACGGGGGATCTAGTCTCAACATCTATCCGTTGACAATACTCAAGAAATTGGGCAAAGGGTTGTACGAGATCAAAGAAGGATCTATGAATATAAAGGCTTTCGACGGTTCTCAGAGATCTACCATTGGTGAAATCAGTCTTTGCCTGCAGATGGGACCTACATGGTTCTAGGTTGAATTTTAAGTGATAGACATATCGACATCCTACAACCTGTTGTTGGGACGTCCGTGGATACATACTGCTGGGGTTGTGGCATCAACATTGCATCAGTTAGTAAAATTTGAATAGAACCACCAGGAGGTGATCATCCATGGAGACGGAAACAATCATAGCTATAGTTGCCATACCATCCCGGTGATTGAAGGTAGAAGAATACTGGGTGGAGACACCTACCACCACATTGAACGGATCAATGCAGTAGACAAAGACAAATGGTGGGAAAATAAGATCAAGAGCATAATGAACTGGAGTGGGTATGATCCTGGAAAAGGGCTCGGTAAGAATCTTCAGGGGATTTCCAAACCGATACAGCTGAAGCACCATGGCACCACTTTTGGGATGGGATACAAATACACTTGGCAAGAGTACAAAGACTGTTCGCCACCATGTCACGGTCCCTACTATCCATTGGAACAACCTATAACACATTTGGAGCAGACTTTCGAGCAAGCTGCTATCATATGGGGGTCAGAAGAAGAAGAAACTCTAGCAGCTTTGAAGAATCTATTCCTAGAAGATGAAGACATGGACTGTTGTGTTATTGTTGAGGAGGAGGAAGAGGAAGGACCTACCATCCAAGTTGTGAGCAAGGGATCATTCCTCAAGAATTGGACCGTTAGCCCATCCAGGGCCTGACGAATCCCGTGGTAGCAAGGCTGAGCAGCGTTATTTACTTCATTTTTTCTAATGATTTCCTTTTCGCATTTTTTGTTTTCAATAAAATCCCGATGTTCCAAAATGTTTGTTTAAATTATCGAAATCGCTTTTACGTTTCAACGACTCAGTATTTATTTATTATTGTTTTTATCTCATTACTTTTATCTATACAACATTAGTATTTCCTGTCTTGATGAACCGATGACTGTGACATGCAATGAGATAACGCAACAAAAGGACAGAGAAGAGGAGGATGTCATACCCGATGAAATTATCAGAGAAGTTGAGGATTTTGAAAACAAGCCTAAGTCCAATCTGGACGAAACCGAGATAATCAACCTGGGAGATTCAGAAACTGTCAAAGAAACTAGCATCAGCATTCATTTATCGCCATCAGAGAAAGAGGAATACACCCAGTTCTTGAAAGAGTATGAAGAAAATCAAAGAAGAAGTTACCAAGAAAATCAACGCCAAGGTCCTCAGGGTAGTTGAATATGCAACATGGTTAGCCAACATCGTGCTAGTACCCAAGAAAGACAGAAAAGTTAGGGTCTGTGTCGACTACCGGGATCTCAACCGGGCCAGTCCAAAGGATGATTTTCCCCTTCCAAACATACACATCCTGATTGACAATTGTGCAAAGCATGAACTTCAGTCGTTCGTGGATTGTTTTGCTGGAAACCATCGGATTTGGATGGATGAAGAAAATGCTAAGAAAATGGCTTTCATCATTCGTGGATTGTTTTGCTGGATACCATCGGATTTGGATGGATGAAGAAGATGCTAAGAAAATGGCTTTCATCACGCCGTGGGGAGTCTACTATTATAAGATGATGCCATTCAGCTTAAAGAATGCTGAGGCCACCTATATGAGAGCTATGACCACTATATCCATGACATGATACACAAAGAAATCAAGGTGTATGTGGATGACGTCATCATCAAGTCCAAAAGATCCACCAACCATACAGCAGATTTGAGAAAGTTCTTCGATAGGCTGCGAAAGTAAAACTTGAAATTAAACCCCGTGAAGTGTGCGTTCGAGGTTCCTGCTGGGAAGTTTCTTGGGTTCATCGTCAGCTACCAAGGGATAGAATTGGATCCATCAAAGGTCAAACCAATCCAAGAGTTACCACCGCCAAAGAACAAGAAAGATGTGATGAGTTTCTTGGGACGCCTCAACTACATCAGCCGATTCATAGCCCAGTCCACGGTTATATGTGAACCAATATTCAAGATTCTAAAGAAAGATGCTGCAACCAAATAGACCGAGGATTGTCAGAAAGCTTTCGACAAAATCAAGGAATACTTGTCAACGCCACCAGTTTTGGTCTCGTCAGAGCCAGTTAGACCCTTGCTACTCTACCTTGTGGTTTTAGATGAAGCTTTCGGCTGCGTTATGGGGTAGCATGATGAGACAGGAAGAAAGAACCAGGCTATTTATTACCTGAGTAAGAATTTCACTCCATATGAGGCACAATATTCTCTACTGGAACGTACCTGCTGTGGTCTGACCTGGGTAGCCCAAAAGCTAAGGAATTACTTCTGTGCCTACACAACATATCTCATATCAAGGATGGATCCCTTGAAGTATATCTTTCAGAAGCCCATGCCCACTGGTAAGCTGGCCAAATGGAAAATCCTACTGAGTGAGTTCGACATTGTCTATGTGACTCAGAAAGCGATCAAGGGGCAAGCATTGGCAGATCATCTTGCCGAGAATCCTGTGGGAGGAGAGTACGAACCCTTGAAAACATATTTTCCCGATGAAGAAGTGTCATTCATAGGAGAAGACATTGCAGAATCCTATGACGGTTAGAGAATGTTCTTCGACGGAGCAGCCAATTTCAAAGGAGTCGGCACTAGAGCTGTCCTGATATTGGAAACAGGTCAACATTACCCGGTATCTACCAAACTCAGAATTCCCTACACCAACAATGTGGCAGAATATGAAGCCTGCATCTTATGGCTCAATATGGCCGTTGACATGAATATCCAGGAGTTGTTAGTAATTGGTGACTCAGACCTACTAATACACCAAGTACAAGGAGAAAGAATGGGCTACCAAGAATTCCAAGATATTGTTGTATCTGCACTATGTGCAGGAATTGAGAAAGAGGTTCACGAAGACAGAATTTCGGCACGTCCCCAGAATTTAGAATGAGTTTGCCGATGCATTGGCCATTCTATCATCCATGATACAGCACCCAGATAAGAACTTCATTGATCCTATTCCAGTAAAAATCCATATCCAACCAGCATACTATGCCTATGTTGAAGAAGAAGCAGATGGAAGACCATGGTTCCACGACATCAGGGAATACTTGTCAAAGGGAGAGTACCTAGTGCTTGCAAATCACACTCAGAAACGCACGCTCTGGAGATTGTCCAACAATTTCTTTCTCAGCAGAGGAAACCTATACAGGAGAACTCCCGACTTAGGATTATTAAGATGTGTTGATGCAAAGGAAGCTTCCAGACTACTTGAAGAGATTCTTGCTGGGACCTGCGGCCCACATATGAATGGTTTTATCTTGGCAAAGAAAATACTCAGAGTCGGTTACTTCTGGATGACCATGGAAACGAACTGCATCCAGTATGCCCGAAAATGCTACCGATGTCAGGTACATGCAAATATGACAAAGTTACCCCCAAAAGAGCTCAATGCAACAAGCTTGCCTTGGTCGTTCGCTGCCTGGGGAATGGACGTCATTGGACCAATAGAGCCTACTGCCTCAAATGGACACAAATTCATCTTAGTAGCTATTGATTATTTCACCAAATGGGCCGAAGCGGCATCCTACAAAGCAGTGACTAAGAAAGTCGTGGCAGACTTTGTCCACGACCGTATCATTTTTTGGTTCGGGGTTCCAGAGTCAATCATCACCGATAACGGCTCCAATCTCAACAGTGATCTTATGAAACATGTACGAGACTTTCAAAATCAAGCACAAGAATTCCACATCCTATAGACCACAGATGAATGCAGCTATGGAAGCTGCCAACAAGAACATCAAAAATATATTGAGAAAGATGATAGAAAAGCAAAAACAGTGGCATGAAAAGTTATCATTCGCCTTACTGGATACCGCACCACAGTCCGCACATCAACCGGAGCAACTCCTTATTTACTGGTTTATGGTACGGAAGCTGTTATTCCTGCCGAAGTGGAGATCCCTTCCTTAAAAATCATACAAGAACTGAGCTCAGCGATGCAGAATGGATAAAAGGCCGATAAGAGCAGTTGTCCCTCATAGATGGGAAAAGGATGAATGCAATATGTCACGGTCAACTTTATCAGAATAGAATGTCTAGAGCCTTCAACAAGAGAGTCAAGCCAAGACAGTTCACACCGGGGAAGATGGTGTTAAAAAAGATCTTTCCACATAAAGATGAAGCCAAAGGGAAATTTTCTTCCAATTGGCAAAGTCCGTATATGGTTCACCGAGTATTGACAAGAGGAGCCCTCATGCTTGCAAAAATGGACGGAGAAATATGGCCAAAGCCAATCAATTCAGATGCAGTGAAACGATATTATGTGTAACTTTCTATGCTTTTCTTCTATGATGTAAATTGAACTACGCCTGACCTGATTCCCGTTAAAAGGGGATACGTAGGCAGCCCTATGGGTTTGGACCTAATTCAATAAAAATCTCATTTCCCCCCGCAATTGAAAACTGAGGCAGAATTTTGAGAAGGACCCTCAAAATTCTGAAGCAAGTTCAGCCGATCTCAGCATGTACAACGGTCAGAATCATCAACCATCTAACTGGGGCAGATTTTTGTGGAGGACCCTTAAAATTATGTAGCATGAGTGGTTGCAATGTCTTGAACTATGTCACGGTCGTCGGTTCATCTAAATTTCTCAAAATATATTTTTACTATGCCTTTATAAAATCATGCACGTTTTCAAAATATAGCTTTGTTTAGCAAACGCTACCTTGATGACATAAATAGGATCATCAGACCAAGCAGAACAAATCAAGCAAAGCCAGCGGGGATACAAACCAACCTTCCCCATCTACAGAACTCACGATTTTTCTTTGAATGTAAGAATAAAGAAAAAACAAGTTTCGAAGTCACAAACTTCAACACAGTTGCCAATGCCAGGTTTACTATCAGCACAAAAGAATGAACATACTCCATAGTCACAGTTCTCACAACAATCGCAATACCACAACCTATTACCAGCTAAGAAATCCTACTAGCATTCGCTATTTGTTCCTTTGCATAGGGCCATGCTGTAAAGACCCGTAAAAAATTTCTTTCCAAATAATAATATCCGTATGAATCCCCGAGTTGTTATTTCGGGAAATTTTTGAAAAACAGACCTGAATTGAGTAAAAAGTACCCCAAGATTTAAAGGATATAATTTTTTTCAGAAAGAGGGTGTTATGCGACGCATTAAACGATCGCATAACGTGTATGCGGACCGCACAATGGTCGCATACCTGGGCAGTGTGTTTCGAGTTTTGGCCCATCTTGAGGGCCATTATGCGGTCGATTATACGGACCGCATGTCAGGAATGCGACGATCGCATATCGTGTATGCGGACCGCACAATGGTCGCATACCTGGGCAGTGTGTTTCGAGTTTTGGCCTATCTTGAGGGCCATTATGCGGTCGATTATGCGGACCGCATGTCAGGAATGTGATGATCGCATATCGTGTATGCGGATCGCACAATGGTCGCATACCTGGGCAGTGTGTTTCGAGTTTTGGCCCATTTTGAGGGCCATTATGCGATCGACTATGCGGACCGCATGTCAGGAATGCGATCGCATTCCTGACCGCATTCTTGTGCCGGGCCCTATTTTTCTAATTTTATTTACACCCGACCCCAGTTCATTTAAAACACCCCTCCCCTTCATTTTAACCATTTTCCGAACAAAACTAGAGAGAGGAGGGAGGGTTCTTAAGGGAGAAAGCCTCATCTTTGCCAATTGGATTTTCAAAGTCTCTCAGGACTGGAAATTTCGAGTATTCATCTTCTTCTTCATTCTAACAGGTAAGAATCCCCAAACCCTTTTCGTTAATTTTCTGATTTTAATCAAAAGGGGGACTCCCATGAATTGATTCATGAAAATATAAGTTAATACCTTGCATGCCTGTTCACTAACGTCCATAATCTAGTAAGAGGAAGCGGGTTGGGGTAAGGCTCACAAATGAGGGGTGGGCAATCTAAGGGGGAGTCACATAACAGTCGATAAATGATTAAAAGAGTTC
The DNA here is from genome assembly GCA_005239505.1 of Nicotiana paniculata. NCBI lineage: Eukaryota > Viridiplantae > Streptophyta > Magnoliopsida > Solanales > Solanaceae > Nicotiana > Nicotiana paniculata. Next base: position 21,023 of record ML360606.1, read on the forward strand.
AAATTGTATGAATGTCTCTCGATTATGAGTTGAATATGTTTAATTGTGAACTAGATTGACGGTACTAGTCGGTCCGGTGATTCATGAGTAAAGGTTAAAGAAGGAATTTCGATCCCAGGTATGTATGGCTAACTTTAACCTTCGTACAATACTCTGGTTGGGTTCGAATATGTGGTATGTGCACCTTGTTATGAAATGTGTGATTTGTCTGTTCAAACGCGCTAAGACGTGAGGCTTTATTCGTTGAGTCTTCCTAACTGATTGTATATGCTATTGTGTTGTATGAAGTTGTAAAAAAATGATTGATGGGCAAATGAACAAAAGGTTGATAATGTGTTTAAATGTGGGAATATGCGAAATAGTTGAAAGCCATACATGAAAAATAAGGAAAAGAGTATTGTGAATCAATGTAACTGAACTGAGAAAATGTGGCAGTACTGGGTTCAGGGAACTTTCTACTTGATAAATGTTGTGGGGCCTTGGGCCCATACTAAATGAGCTGTTGATATGAACTTGTGTTCCTTGAAATGACGATTCTTGTGATGTATTTGTTTGTGGTTGTTGTTATGAATTTAAATTGTCAGGCGGGGTCGGGTTGCGCGGGCAACACGAAGTAATAAGGTTGATGGGTTGTGGTGATAAGGGTGGCCGAGGTAATAAGGGTGGCCGAGGTAATAAGGATGGAATGTGATCGATATCACTACTGAAATTAAAAACCATGGGTTCTTGAATATGATGATGTTGAAAGGGAAAAAAGGAAGAGATTGTGAAACTTGGTTGATTATGGCTGTTTCTTTCCACGTATTTTGATTAATTTAATTCTATTACTGTCTCTTAATTGTGTTCTATTTGAGTGTACTTGGGATAAAGTTTGTGTACTAACGTCCCTTTTGCCGGGGACACTACATCTTTTATATGGATGTAGGTGGTTCTATAGCAGGTAGCTCAGCTCGCCGTTAGTGGTTTCTTCTCCTCATCCTCTTCCAGCTGTCCTGGTGAGCCCCCTTCCTCTCGGGGCCATGTGTAGTTCTTCTTACCTCCTTTGCGTATATTATGTATTATAAGGTATATCCGGGGCTTTGTTGCCGAAAAGTATTGTATAAATCCTTAAACACTCTTAGAGGCTCCGTAGACACTATGTGGGTGTATATGTGTATATTTGGGCAGTGGTTGTAATGGTCCGTATTGGAAGCGTGGTATCTATTTTGTATGTAATGGGACAACTAATTTGATAATGTAATATGAGGAAAAAGGAATTGGACTTATTGTGGTAATCACACACTTTTAAACCTAATTCGCTGTTTCATATAAGTCATGTACGGTAGCACCACGTGGGGTAGGAAAGGCAAATCAGGTTCGCTTGACTGGGTTTACCCGGTTGAGTGCCGGTCGCACCCCTCGATTTTGGGGCGTTACAAACTTGGTATCATAGCCTCAGGTTTTAAAAGTGTCCTAGGATGTCTCAGAGCCGTGTCTAGTTGAGCCCTTCTTATCGATTTTTTGTCGACCACATTTATAATTAGGGGGCTACATGGATATTTAGGAAACACCCTTTTCATTGTTATTCTATATCGTGCGGTGAAGTGGAAAGTGAGGATGTTCTTGTCTAACTCGTTCTCTGTTCCAAAATTTTCAGTAATGGCACCAAAGAAGAGAGCTCGACTTGGCCTAGAGGCCAACGCCACCCCAAGTGTGGCCGTAAATTCTATACCCGATGGTGCGGGTGAGAGCGAATCCCCAACCTTGAACCCATCTGGCCCTTCAATTCCAGATCAGAGTTTTCCTATTCCTGCTGCGGTGGAGGGTGCTGCAACCCCCGACCCTTCTTCGGTTCCAGCTTCAGGTCTTGGTACTTCCGATGGGGACCTCAGGGGAGCTATCCACATGTTGACCCAGTTAGTGGCCGCTCAGGCCCAAAGATCTCATGCTGCCCCTGCATCCTCTAGCGGACAGGGAGATTCCACCGGTTCCAGAGTCAACCAGTTTCTGCGGTTGGCCCCTCCAGAGTTCTCAGGTATTGATCCAGAGGCCGATCCCCAGGACTTTCTAGATGAAATGTACAAGACGCTACGGGTTATGAAGGCTACAGAGACGTAGAGGGTTGAGTTAGCATCTTACAGGTTGAGGAGAGTAGCGTATTCCTGGTTCAAGATGTTGGAGGGTTCCTGCGGGGAGGGAAGTCCTCAGGCGAGGTGGGATGAGTTCGTTGATGCTTTCATGGATCACTTCTTGCCTGCCGAGACTATGGCAGCCCGTGCTACGGAGTTTGAGGTTCTCAAGCAGGGTAATATGAGTGTGTGGGAGTACCACCTGGAGTTTGTTAGGTTGTCCAAGTACGCTCCTCAGTTAGTATCGACTATGGGTGCCAGAGTTCGACGGTTTGTTCAAGGCCTCAGTCCTATGGTTGTGAATGAAGCTGCTACAGCTGCCTTGCACTCAGACATGAATTATGGTAAGATAGTGGGATTCGCCCAAGCCACGGAAGCTAGAAAATTAAAGATAAGATCGGAAAGGGAGAGTATCACCAGGGCCCGGTCAGCGGGCCACTCGGGGAGTTCAGTTGGAGGAGGGAGACCAGTTCAGGGGAGAGGACCATCAGGGCCATCCCAGTCTTATGCTCAGTCCACATCTAGTGCACCGCCATCAGCGCACCGTTATCAGCAGAGCAGTCGCTCGGGACTTGGATCAGATAGTAGGAGACCCCATCGGTCCGGTCGTCCAGGAGGGAGGTTCCAATAGCAGAGGAGGGCTCTGTGCCCTAAGTGTGGGAGGTTCCAAACCGAATCTTGTTACCTGGATATCCCGGTATGCTACGGGTGTGGAGTGAGAGTCATATTTAGCGGGATTACGGTGCGCCCAGTCAGGGCATGGGTGGTGCTTTTGCTCAGCCGTCCGGTTCTTCAGTCACTGCATCTTCAGTACATCCTCTAGCTGCAGCAGGGCGTGGTGCAGTTAGGGGTGGAGCCCATGGTAGAGGTGGACCCATCCGGTTCTATGCCTTAAGTGGTCGCCTGAGTGAAGAGGCTTCTCCAGATGTTGTTACAGGTATTCTGGCTGTTCAAGTCCTTGATTGTTATGCACTTATTGATCCGGGGTCTTCCTTGTCCTATATTACCCCATTTATTGCTTCAAGTTTTGGGATAGAACCCGAACAACTTCATGAGCCGTTCTCTGTGTCAACTCCGATTGGCGATTCCATTATAGCCTCACGAGTCTATAGGAATTGTGTTGTCACAGTGTGTGGTTGAGATACCACGGCCGATCTTGTCGAACTAGGGATGGTAGATTTCGATGTTATCATGTGGATGGATTGGCTTTACTCGTGTTTTGCTAAATTCAACTGCCGAACCAGAATTATGAGGCTAGAATTTCCTAATGAGTCAGTTATCGAGTGGAAAGGGATTGGTGTGGTGCCAAAGGGTAGGTTTATTTCCTACCTTAAGGCCTCAAAGATGATTAAAAAGGAGTGTATTTATCATTTGGTCCGGGTTGCGGACACCACTTCAGAAGTGTCTGCCCCCGAGTCCGTTCCAGTCGTGAATGAGTTTCTTGAAGTGTTTTCGGAAGATCTTCCAGGGGTTCCGCCAGATAGAGAGATCGATTTGGGGATTGATGTATTGCCAGATACACAACCAATATCTATTCCACTATACAGAATGGCACCAACAGAGTTGAGGGAACTAAAGGAGTAGTTGAAAGACTTATTAGAGAAGGGGTTCATCCGGCCGAGTGTGTCTCCGTGGGGCGCTCCAGTTCTTTTCGTCAGGAAGAAGGATGGGTCGCTTCGGATGTGTATTGATTATCGGCAGCTCAACAAGGTCACTATCAAAAACAAGTATCCATTGCCTCGGATAGATGATTTGTTCGACCAATTGCAGGGTGCGAGTGTTTTCTCCAAAATTGATCTACGGTCAGGGTATCACCAGTTGAAGGTCAGAGAGCAGGATATTCCTAAGACCGCCTTCAGGACTCGTTATGGCCATTTTGAATTTTTGGTAATGTCCTTTGGACTGACCAATGCTCCAGCAGCTTTCATGGATCTTATGAATCGGGTTTTCAAACCGTTTCTTGTCTCCTTCGTGATTGTTTTTATTGATGACATCCTTGTCTACTCGCGTAGTTGGGAGGATCATGCTAATCACCTCAGGTCGGTTCTGCAAACTCTTCATCAGCACCAATTGTATGCCAAGTTTTCAAAATGTGAATTTTGGTTGGAGTCAGTCACATTTTTGGGTCATGTTGTTTCAAGAGAAGGGATTAAGGTTGATCCCCAGAAGATTACATCGGTAAAGGATTGGCCTAGACCAACGACCCCGACAGAGATTCGCAGTTTCTTGGGTCTAGCCGGGTACTATCAGAGGTTTGTGGAGGGGTTCTCTACCCTCACCTCCCCATTGACTAAATTGATGCAAAAGGCAACTAAGTTCCAATGGTCCGACGCTTGTGATAAGAGCTTTCAGGAATTGAAATAAAGATTGACTTCGGCGCCGGTGTTAACTTTGCTGGAAGGCACGGAGGGATTTGTGGTTTATTGCGATGCTTCAAGGATTGGTTTGGGATGTGTGTTGATGCAACACGGGAAGGTTATAGCCTATGCTTCCAGACAACTCAAGGATCACGAGAAGAATTATCTGACACATGATTTAGAAATCGGGGCAGTTGTGTTTGCATTAAAAATCTGGCGGCATTATTTGTATGGGGTCCATGTGGACGTGTTCTCAGACCACAAGAGTCTCCAGCACTTGTTCAAGCAGAAGGAGTTGAATTTAAGGCAGCGCCGATGGTTAGAGTTGCTTAAGGATTATGATATGAACATTTTGTACCATCCGGGAAAAGCAAACGTAGTGGCCGACGCTCTCAGTTGGTAGTCGATGGGTAGTCTGGCCCATTTGGAGGAAGGTCAGAGGCCGTTGGCTCAGGAGGTTCGTCAATTGTCTAGTTTGGGGGTCTGTCTCTCGACCTCAGAAGAGGGGAAGGTCATGGTGCATAATGGGGCATAATCATCACTTGTAGCGGAAGTCAAGGAGAAACAGTTTATTGATCCGGCATTGGTGAAATTGAAGGAGGCAGTTTTGAATAGCAAAATTTTGGTGTTTTCACTCTGAAGCGATGATGGTGTCTTGCGGTGCCAGGGGAGGTTGTGTGTCCCTGATGTGGATAATCTTCGGGAGAGGGTGATGGCGGAAGCTCACAATTCCAGGTATTCCGTGCACCCAAGTTCTACGAAAATCTATCAAGACCTCCGGGAAGTTTAATGGTGGAGCGGTATGAAAAGAGGGGTGGCAGACTTTGTATCTAGATGTCTGAATTATCAGCAGGTGAAGGCCGAGCATCAAAGGCCTGGTGGGTAAACCCAGCTTATGGAGATTCCAATGTGGAAATGGGAAATGATCAACATGGATTTAGGTGTAGGGTTACCCTGCACTCAGCGCAAGTTCGACTCTATTTGGGTGATAGTAGATCGACTTACAAAATCAGCTCACTTCTTGCCGGTTAAGTCCACCGACACTGCAGAGCAGTACGCTCAGTTGTATACCAAGGAAATAGTCAGGCTTCATGGTACTCCAGTTTCTATTATCTCAGATCGAGGAGCTCAGTTCACGGCTACTTTTTGGAGGAAATTTCAGCAAGGTTTGGGTACTGAGGTAAATCTCAGCACGACTTTCCATCCGCAGATTGATGGTCAGGCAGAGCGGACTATTTAGACGCTTGAAGATATGTTGCGGGCTTGTGTGTTGGATTTTAAGGGTAGTTGGGATGATCATTTACCGCTTATCGAATTTGCTTACAATAACAGCTTTCACGCTAGTATTCGGATGGCCCCATTTAATGCCTTGTATGGAAGGAGGTGTAGATCTCCGATTGGGTGGTTCGAAGTTGGTGAAACAAAATTGTTAGGACCAGATCTTGTGCACCAGGCATTGGAGAAGGTTAGAGTCATTCGGGAGAGGATGAAAACCGCTCAGAGCCGTCAAAAATCCTATGCGGACGTTCGTCGAAGAGAATTGGAGTTCCAAGTTGATGATTGGGTATTCTTGAAGGTATCTCCCATAAAGGGAGTGATGCGGTTTGGGAAGAAAGGGAAATTGAGCCCAAGGTATGTCGGGCCATATCGGGTTACTCAAAGGATAGGACAAGTGGCGTAAGGTTGGAATTACCCCCTGAATTGTCATTAGTGCACCCAGTGTTCCATGTGTCCATGTTGAAAAAGATGGTTGGAAATCCATCAGCCATCGTACCAGTTGAGGCTATTGAGGTTAATGAAGAAGTATCATATGAAGAGGTTTCGGTTTCTATTCTTGATAGACAAGTCCGTAGATTGAGGAACAAAGAAATTGCTTCAGTTAAAGTATTGTGGCGAAGTCAGCATATTGAGGAAGCCACGTGGGAAGCGGAAAATGAGATGAAAGAAAAATATCCCCATTTGTTTGAATAAATCTAGTAGTGATCGTCAGAACTGTCATCCCTAACCAAATCACATTTTTATGTTCGGTTTCGTGCAATAGAACCCCATCTTCCCCTAATTACCTTAATTGTTGTAACTTTCCAATGTGTGCTAAAACGGAATCCGTAGTTCTATCTGAGTAGTGTGCAACCATTGAATTAAATGAAAGTTTTGTGGAACGTATGTGTTGGGCAGGTGATTGATAGTAGTATAGGGTGTTAATGATTAATTGAAATGAATATATCATATCGAGGTGGTTGAGTTGTATGAGACTCATTAAAAAGACCAAGTTATGTGCAAAGATGTAAACCATGTGCAATTTGTGGTATGAATGGAAGGAATTATGTGTAGTTGAAAAATGACTGATAATTGCAAATTGTTGAGGTAACAACGTTGTGTGTAAGTCATCGGGTGGTTAAAAACGGTGTAACGATGTTTAGAAATATGTTTCGGGGGCTCTCTGACAGGTAGATAGGTCGAATTGTAAAGATAACTCTGGCGAAATTTTTTTTAAAATATTGGAGTTAGTAATCTGGGAACTGCATATCATATTTTCGAACCTAAATGATTTCCAAAACCCTCATTTGAGGACGAATGATTTTAAGGGGGGAGGATTTAAAGACCCGTAAAAATTTTCTTGCCAAATAATAATATCCGTATGAATCCCCGAGTTGTTATTCTGGAAATTTTTGAAAAACAGACCTGAATTGAGTAAAAAGTACCCCAATATTTAAAGGATATAATTTTTTTCAGAAAGTGGGTGTTATGCGACGCATTAAGCGATCGCATAACGTGTATGCGGACCGCACAATGGTTGCACACCTGGGCAGTGTTTTTTGAGTTTTGGCCCATCTTGAGGGCCATTATGAGGTCGATTATGCGGACCGCATGTCAGGAATGCGACGATCGCATATCGTGTATGCGGACCGCACAATGGTCGCATACCTGGGCAATGTGTTTCGAGTTTTGGCCCATCTTGAGGGCCATTATGCGGTCCATTATGAGGACCGCATGTCAGGAATGTGACGATCGCATATCGTGTATGCGGACCGCACAATGGTCGCATACCTGGGCAGTATGTTTCGAGTTTTGGCCCATCTTGAGGGCCATTATGCGGTCAACTATGCGGACCGCATGTCAGGAATGCGATCGCATTCCTGACCGCATTCTTGTGCCGGGCCCTATTTTTCGAATTTTTTTACACCCGACCCCAGTTCATTTAAAACACCCCTCCCCTTCATTTTAACCATTTTCCGAACAAAAGTAGAGAGGGGAGGGAGGGCTCTTAAGGGAGAAAGCCTCATCTTTGCCAATTAGATTTTCAAAGTCTCTTAGGTCTGGAAATTTCGAGTATTCATCTTCTTCTTCATTCTAACAGGTAAGAATCCGCAAACCCTTTTCATTAATTTTCTGATTTTAATCAAAAAGGGGACTCCCATGAATTGATTCATGAAAATATAAGTTAATACCTTGCATGCATGTTCACTAACGTCCATAATCTAGTAAGAGGAGGCGGGTTGGGGTAAGGCTCACAAATGAGGGGTTGGTAATATAAAGGGGGAGTCACATAGCAGTCGATAAATGCTTAAAAGATTTCAAATTGTATGCATGGCTCTTGATTCTGAGTTGAATATGTTTAATTGTGAACTAGATTGACGGTACTAGTCGGTCCGGTGATTCGTGAGTAAAGGTTAAAAAAGGAATTTTGATCCCAGGTATGTACTGCTAACTTTAACCTTCGTAGAATCCTCTGGTTGGGTTCGGATATGTGGTATGTGCACCTTGTTTGGAAATGTGTGATTTGTCTGTTCAAACGTGCTAAGACGTGAGGCTTTATTCGTTGATTCTTCCTAATTGATTGTCATGCTACTGTGTTGTATGAAGTTGTAAGAAATTGATTGATGGGCAAATGAACGAAAGGTTGATAATGTGTTTAAATGTGGGAATATGCGAAATATTTGAAAGCCATACGTGAAAAATAAGGAAAAGAGTATTGTGAATCAATGTAACTGAACTGAGAAAATGTGGCATTACCGGGTTCAAGGAACTTTCTACTTGATAAATGTTGTGGGGCCTTGGGCCCATACTAAATGAGCTGTTGATATGAACTTGTGTTCCTTAAAATGACGATTCTTGTGATGTATTTGTTTGTGGTTGTTGTTATGAATTTAAATTTTCAGGCGGGGTCGGGTTGCGCGCCGCAACACGAAGTAATAAGGTTGATGGGTTGTGGTGATAAGGGTGGCCGAGGTAATAAGGATGGAATGTGATCGATATCACTACTGAAATGAAAAACCATGGGTTCTTGAATATGATGATGTTGAAAGGGAAAAATGAAGAGATTGTGAAACTTGGTTGATTATGGTTGCTTCTTTCCACGTACTTTGATTAATTTGATTCTATTACTGTCTCTTAATTGTGTACTGTTTGATTGTACTTGGGATAAAGTTTGTGTATACATACTAGTACTATTCCACAGTACTAACGTCCCTTTTGTCGGGGACGCTACATCTTTTATATGGATGTAGGTGGTTCCATAGCAGGTAGCTCAGCTCGCCGTTAGTGGTGTCTTCTCCTCATCCTCTTCCAGCTGTCCTAGTGAGCCCCCTTCCTCTCGGGGCCATGTGTAGTTCTTGCTACCTCCTTTGCGTATATTATGTATTGTAAGGTATAGCCGGGGCCTTATTACTGGCAAGGATTGTATAAATCCTTAAACACTCTTAGAGGCTCCGTAGACACTATGTGGGTGTATATGTGTATATTTGGGCAGTGGTTGTAATGGTCCGTATTGGAAGCGTGGTATCTATTTTGTATGTAATGGGACAACTAATTTGATAATGTAATATGAGGAAAAAGGAATTGGACTTATTGTGGTAATCACACACTTTTAAACCTAATTCGCTGTTTCATATAAGTCATGTACGGTATCACCACGTGGGGTAGGAAAGGCAAATCAGGTTCGCTTGACTGGGATCACCCGATTCAGTGTCGGTCGCATCCCCCGATTTTGGGGCGTGACACATGCCCTGCCTTCATCTTGCACGGGACTAAGTTCTATCCCATATTTTGCATGAGTTTAAGCTCTACCTCCACTTGAATAAGGCTAATCTCCTGCCTTCCTTTGCATAAGGCTAATCTTTTGCCTTCCATTTTGCATAAGGCTAACCACTGCCTTCCCTTGCATAAGGCTAATCTCTGCCTTCCATTTTGCATAAGGCTAACCGCTGCCTTCCTATATGCATGAGGCTAAGCTCCTCCTCCAATTTACTTTTTCACCGAGACTAAGCGCTATCTCTCAAGCATTATCTACTTCCCTTCTCTTTCGGGCTAAGCTCTGCCCTTCAATTCGCAAGACTAAGCTCTGTCTTGTCAACATTATATTATTGCGTATCATGGGCATAAATACCACCAACCTGTCCAAAGACGTCATAGTCTAACAACATCATCCTCATAGCCGGAAGACACCATGTCATGGCCTGAGGATCTCTTTGAATTTGCATATCATTATTCAAAGGCATCATAGTTTGGAGGCACCATATGCCTGGCCCGAGAATAATATTTCATGGCCTACGAATCTCTCATCAAGCCATTCATGACCCAGGACATCATGGTCTAAGGACATCATCCCTAACTGTCCAAAGAAAACTTTCATAGTCCAACGGGAACCTGCATCATGTTTAAATTTATGCATAGTATACGCTTGTATTTGTTTTATTTGCAGGTACCCAGCAACTAACGACTATCCCAGCAGGAGCAATCCCGCTCCAGTTCTCCCAACCGTATCAAACCCGATATCCAGCACGCCGTTCATTCGCTCATCCCTAGATGTTTTGTCCACTCTTGTGATAAATTCGTCGATATACTTTTCCGATGAATCCGGAACTAAATACTACCTGATTTCTGTAAAACCAGGGATATGTAGGTAGTTGAGAAAACAGGGCGCGGCCCGAATCTCTCAAAGTTTCACTCGGTCAAAATTGGCCATCTATATTTACCCGACAACTCTTTCATACTTTTCGGATAAAGAGGGGCAGCTGTTGATACCCAATTTTTCCCAAAATATTTTTAAAATTGCATATGTACCTTCAAAATCATGCATTAACAATGATTGGTATTTTTCCATAATTTTCCTATATTTTGTCTAATTTATCTAGCATTTTAATTCCAAAAAATAATTATAAAATCGCGTCACAATCAATTACCAAAAATTTCTTGATTTATTATTTATATTTATGGTCTTATTAAGTTCAAATTAACCCATAATTAGCCAAGCTGGCACCTTTTGGCTATAATTGCAATAATCTTGCAATTATAGCCCAATCATATAATTTTTTACCATTTTCCCACCAGAAATTAATCATTTATATTTTTAATACTAAATAATATTTTAAAAATTATTTTCTATGCATGAAATTCATTTTTATGATTATTTGTTATTTTAATTAATTTGGACTGGGTATTTGTCAAATAGCCTATTCTATTTCGATTATAGCCTAAATAAAACCAGCCCACCTGATTAAATCAAGCCCAAATAGCCCAAGCCCAATTCGTAAATCTACCCGGACCCAATTCCCACTTAATCTGGACCGTTGATCATTTTGAATCAATGAACCAGATTCATCCTCTCCTAATTTAACCTAAGAGACTACACACCACACCTCTCATTTCCCTCACACACCCACCGTCACTCCTCTCTTCTCTCTCAAATCCTATTAACCAAACCCTAGCTCTCAAGCGCCGTCACCGGCATACACTCCACCTTGTGATGTTTCTATGCATTCTCCAGCCAGTCCTGACCTTCGCTCCGTGGCTCTTCAATTTTATGAATCCTTGAAAGGGTTTCAAAGGATTCCGACTGGCTCTGGTTTGAGTCTATGTTCGCTGGCCTGTCTCAGGCCACTTTTCGTTTGTAAGTTAGAATCTCGCCTTGTTTCATTACAACTCTATGGTTTCTATGCCGATTCTCTCATCTCTGGGTTATCTATCTCTGAAACCCTATTTTTTAACTCTTGACTTCTTAGACCTGTAATGCATCTGAGTATATCCTGAGTTATTTTGTTGTTTTCCTTAATGATTTCTCTGATTTTTTGCTAAAACGCTTCTTCGTCTTCAAACTAGGGTTTCTTGACCCCTTTTCAAAAATGATTCTTCTTCTAATTTAAGTGCTATTATATGATTTTCAGTATGTTTAAGCGTCTATTTAAGTTTTTCCCCTTTTGTCTGACTTATTATGTCAAAACCCCAAGTTTCTTGGTCTTAATCATGGGTTCTGAGTCTGTTCTTGCTTATTTGTTCATTTATTCATTTGCATGTCTGTTATTTATGAATTCGTTCAGAGTTTCTGTGATTTTACCTTATTAGGGTTTCTGATTGTTGCTTCTTCCACCTATATCATGTCTATTCTGTTAAGTCATGCTATGTTCTATGCGAATCACTAATTTTGTGTTATTTTCACCTTATTTGGCTTATTAGGGTTTCTGATTTTGCTTATTCCTGCCTATTATGAGTTTATCTCGCTTATTCTTAGAAGTTTGTGTTCATCAGTACTATGTTCTAGTTCGGATCCCTGATTCTATGTGATTTTTACTTTATCGTGCCTATTAGGGTTCTGATTCTTCCCTTTGTCCTGCCTATTATGTGTTTATTCCGTGCAATTTGTGTTGATTCCCCTTAATCAATACTGCTCCTATTTGAATCCCTAATTCCCTGTGATTGATATCCTTCATTCTCTACTGATTTCAACCTCTAAATTGTTTTCTTGCCTTATTTTATGGGCGATTATGCTGTCAATCGATTTTTTTAGTACTTACCTCAATTAGATTTTCTAAACCTAGCCTCTATTACATGTCTTATACTTCTATGTGCTGGGATTGTTTCCTTATGTGTTATATTCCAGTCACATATGGTACCTTTCCTTATTTATTACATGTCTATTACCGTTTGAAGTTAACTTCTTAATTGAAGGGAATGCTTACATTGATTTTATGCTGATTGATTCTGATTCCCCAATCACTGCATGATTTACCTTATTCTCTACCTAGTTTCAAACTATATATACATTGCTCTTTCATTAACACAATTCACTTAGAACACACGAGCACATTGGTTCAAAAAGCTCTCTCTCTCTCTCACTCAAAACTTTCTGCTCTTTTTCTGTGTTACTTACTATTATTCTGAGATAGCCGGCTGCAAGCCAAGGCTAACTATTGTGCTCTCCTATCCCTTCACTTTTATGTTTACTGTCTTCTTTACTGGTATGTTTTGATTTCAATTCAAGTCCCAAACCAATATGTTTCTTTTACTGCTTCAGTTTATCATGTTTGTAATATGTTTCTATCTGTGGTTTTGTTGTTCAACCTCCAACTAATATGTCTACTTTACTGCTTTATCAACATGCTTCTGAATATGTCCAACCCCTTAGGATCAGCCTGCTTATGAACCCCTCTGTAGTATACCTCAATGTGAGTCTGCCTTACTTATGTTTTACCTGATTTCTATCATGAACCTTTTTTTGCAAAGCAGTTAGCTATCCTAAGTTGTCTGATCCTGTGTTGGTTCTGAGATTCATGATATTGAATCCCTAAACCCCTATAAGAATTTTCATGCTCCTGTAACTATGTGTGCACTACATGTGCTCTATGTGTCCCCAATCCCCATCACCTATGTGTGTAGGTTTGTTCTTCCTGTTTTGGTTGAGTTCTTTAAGTATTGCGGAGTTTGGTTTTGGCTCTATGTTTGATTTGCTGTTGTTTAATTATATAACTCTCTGTTTTCAAATGTTGTTTTACTGAACGACTCCCTCTTTTATTTCACAAAACTGTTTCAAGCAAGTCTCTTTTAACACTATTTTCTTACTAAAACCTTTTCAAAACTATATCAAGCACTCTCACTCTACTCTTAGGTCCTTAAGTTCTGCCCCTCTAATGTGTGACTGCTTAGGGATCCCTATGAGATCTCTCTGAACTCTGATGCATTAGAGCTGGCTCTTCCACACTACACTTACTCAATTATGGTTGTGAAATCTAGGTGTGAGCACTGCCCGGGATCCCTTGAGGTCCTTAGGTAACTCTGAAATACCCGGATATGAGTAGGTCTATGAAACATTTGGGCATTTGAGGTTCTGAGAATCTGGGCCTGTTTTCAGGCTCCCAATAGTGTAACTTCTTATTTTTCTTTATCTACTTATGTAATTCATTCACATTGGTTTGTAATAATTGTTGTAAACGAATATTGGGGATTGATAGTGAAAAGGGAAGGGTAGCCATGTCTGTTGTCGATATCCATAGGAGTAGAAACCATGCCTTAGGCTTACATTTCTATGTGCGCATTAGAATCCATGTTTAGGACCAATACATTCTAAGCATGTCATACATTAGTGATGTTTGGCTTAAAGTATGCATATTTTATGTATATTGCCTCACATTTTTCTCATGTCTCGTAGACTTAAGACGGTTAATATGACGATTTCTGCTAAATTGTGGTATTTCTATGTATAGGAATCATTTGGATGCAATTTGGGATGAAATGGCGCGAATTGGAGCAAAATCGGGACGAAAAAGCAAAAAGTGAATTTTGAGGGTCATAGCCAGCGTGGGGCACTGGCTGTGGCGGAGTTTCCAGCAGCTAAAATTTTGGAGCGTCAGGGCCAGCGCCCCACGCTGCCTAGAGGATTAACACGTGAATATGTCCTATTTCGGCTAGGACTCGGTTATTTCGACCCCTAGACGCCCCCAACTCATATAAAAGCCAATCTAAACCTATTTTGAAGGGGGGAAAGTGACTTGTAAAGGAGAACAAAAGTATGAAACACTCGAGAGGGACATTTTTGAGAGGAAAACACAAGCACAAAGACGCCGTGGATACCGGAATCCATCAAGTTCCATCAGTCTTCCACCAAACTGAGTATCTTTTATTTTTTTTTTTGTATGATTTGTTTTTGGCTACCATGTCTATGTGGAGCTAAATTCCATGTTCTAGGGTTGTGGTCTTTCATGAATATTTTTATTTTGATTTCTTAATTTATCATAATGGTTTATTTATTTAATCTTGCGCTTAATTATTTGATTGTTTGATCACCAATTGAATACTATCTACGAATCTCGAGTTGAACTCGAAAGTGTGAATTCTAGATTGCATATAGGATTGAGTAGATCAAGTTCTTGAACCTGGGCATCGGGGAACAGATTCGCGGTTAGGATAGACATATAGCTAATTGCCTTGCTTGGTTGATTTCCAGGAACTATAAATGCGTTCTTGTTGATTCTAACTCCATAGACATATAGGCGTTAGGTTAGCTATTATAGGCGAGTAAGAACTCGAAAGATTCTTATGAGCAATATTCAGTCAATTCAATTGAAGAATACAATAGGAATGTTAGATAGACCATAACCCTAGATCGTTTTCATCGCATTAATAACATAAAAATATGCTATCCTTTTTTTCAGAGTTCACTATTTATTTTTCTTTATTTTAGTTAGATTAGAATCGAATACTTCTAGGTTAAACCCTTGTTTAGATAATTAGGATAGTCTAATTTAGTTAATAGTTAATCACAAGTCCTAGTGGGTTCGACATCCGACTTTTAGTCCCTTTATTACTTGACGACCGCGTATACTTGCGTGAGTGCGTTTGGCCGCAACAATTTGATATCATGTTCTTAGGTTTTGTATTTCAGCATCTCAGTTGACATTATTTTTATCACTTAGAAATCATGCTTCTAGGCTAAATAACAACATTAACATGAAAACTGTTGCTACTACATATTCTGAAAATCATGCTGTAACTTTCTGTGCATCTAGAAATCATGCTTTTTAAAGGAATTTTGCATATAAATCATTCCACATCTTATAATGTTCATACTAGATATCCTGTTTTAGGATCTCACTAAGTCACACCTAGCTAAACTACTGATGCATGAAAAAGGGACATAAGACAGTCTCACATATGATTATCCTGTGTTAGTAAAACTGGTCTTAGAACAACATGCTTTAGGTAAAACAACTTCTAAACTGTTTTAATAATTCTGGTAACTATTGTGCATTCCCCCACGCCTAGGCAAGCCTTAGGTAACCAACCTTTTTAAAAACTGGAAAACTGTTTCTTTGTGTTTACTGCTTAATGGTTAACAGGCTTAAAGTAAGTAGGCAAACTGATTTAGGGCCCCTGCTTCTGGGTTTATAAAATAAAACTGTATATCTTCTTTGTTTTGATATTCACTTAGACATCATGTTTTTGGATCCTATCTAATAATACTGCTTTTATTTATGTTTGAGTCGTGCTGCTTACGTGCATTATTTGTGGAGGTAAATTTGAGCCTCTTAATTATTTTTCCCGTCTTTATCTGTTAAAGTCCAATGTGTTCTTGCATGTCGCCTAGTATTTTCTCCTTTCAACCTTAGGGGTTTGTCTAGAACTACCTATGGGTAGAGGTCCCAATCTCCTCCAGGACCATTAAGAAGGGACGGGTAACATCACACATAGAGGTCGTTAAATAAACTCGCTTAATACCCGCTATGGGGTGGGGAAGGGTAGACATGGATATGATAGCCGGTGCGCTAATGCCACATGTAGCCCTTCTTCTGAGGAGTGATTACCGGGCATTGTACTAATGTGATCCTATAGGATAAACAACCTAGGACCCCCTATCCCTTACATATGTGTGTTTAGATCATAACTCTTTCAATACCTTAGATGTGTGCCTAGACTCTACATCTTGTAAAATTTAGCACATATGTGTGCTTAGACTGTGAATCTTCTCAAAAAACCTTTATTTGTTTACCTATGTGGTTTTATTGCTCATGTGCTACCTGTTTTAAAATTCAGAAAGCTTGTTTGGCCGGGAACCACAGTTGTGGACTTCGAGGGGTGCCTAACACCTTCCCCTTAAAGTAATTTCAAGCCCTTACCCTATCTCTGGTTATCCAATCTATGTTTCTAAATGACCCTTAGTAGGTGCCCTAACGCACCTTAATTCGTTAGGCGGCGACTCTTCAAATCCCTTACATCCCTTTTCCCAAAAGGAAATGAGTTGTTCCAATAATGTCAAAAACCCTGACCAATCTGAAAGGAGTGGAAAAAAGGAGGGCTCGACACACAGTACTTCTTGAGTCTAGACGTGCGTAGAGTGATAGACTTGCTATTGTAGAGATTTGATGAGTTTCATGGCTAGCTACGCAATAATTTTACTCCTTATACGAATTTCTCCCACGCTATGTGTTTTTCTTAAAAGGTTTTCCTTAAAAATTTATAACTCACACGCCTATTCGTGAGTGGGGTCAATGACCCATTAAAGCTTCTTATTCTGATGGGATCGGGCTGTTCACCTCGGCAGGATAGATACATCTATGGTTCGTGCCGTTTGACCCTCGGCAGTGCGCACCTCTTATGGGATCGGGCCGTTCGCCTCGGCAGGATAGATGCATCTATGGTTCGTGTCGTTCAACCCTCGGTAGTGCGCATATCTTATGGGATCGGGTCGTTCACCTCGGCAGAATTATGCGCCACACTCTCATAGGAGTAGATCGCTCTCCTCGGGAATATATAATAGATGTATCTATGGTTATATACCAGATTATGATGGGATTGGTCCGTATGCCTCGACATTTCTACAAAATACTTCCATGGAAACGTGCGTATCATTTGTCAAAAGCCAGTGTATCTGGTGTTTTCCTGATTTGAATTATTACGACCAATCTGGTGAGGTTTTTATATATATATATATATATATATATATATATTGTAATGACCCGACCGGTCGTTTTGCATTATCAGACCCCGTTCCCCTAAATGAAACTTCCCATAGCGGCTTATTGTGATTTATGACTTGCAGGGGTGGGTGGTCCGGGATTTGGAAGTGTTTAGAGTGCTATAGGAACATTTGGTTCCTTAAGGTTGACCTTTAAGGCCATGTTTGACTTCGATCAACATTTTGGATAAACGACCTCGGAATTGAGTTTAGACAATTCCGGTAGCTTCGTATGACGATTCCGGACTTGGGCGTATGTTCGGAATGGGTTTCTGATGAACCGAGAGCGTTTCGGCGCCCAATAATGAAATAAGAGTTCCTTAAGTTCCTATTATGGTTTGGGATGTGTTTTTGTGATATCGAGGTCCAAACGGAATTCTGGGACCGGGAATAGTTTTATGTCATTTATGACTTGCCTGCAAAATTTGGTGTCATTCCGAGTAGTATAGGTCGGTTCGGCGCGTTGTTAGTGAATTCAAGAAAACTTAAAGTTCCTAAGTTTGGTTCTAGGGGTTTTGAGGTGTGATTTTGAGTTTTAGCGTTGTTTTGGGTGTTCCGAAGGCTCGAGGGAGTCCGTGTTATGATTTGGGACATGTTGGTATATTTGGACGGGGGCTCGGGTGGGCCCAGATGCCTCCCAAAAACCACACGAAGCCAAAAACCAGCTAAAATAGCTGTTGGTTCACCTGTTCTGGTGTTGACCACAGGTGCGGCTGCCCAGTCGCAGGTGCGGGACCTCTCCTGCGGTCCTAGCCTCACAGGTGCGACCCCCAGCGGGCAGGCCATTTCTCGCAGGTGCGGACAGAGTTCCGCAGGTGCGGTCTCCACTCCGCAGGTGCGGGCCCAGGCTCTCTCGTCCATTTTCGCAAGTGCGAGACCGCATGTGCGGTCCTTGAGTCGCAGGTGCGGAAGCACTGTCAGATAGTGTGTTTCTTAAATACGAGATTATTCATTGTTTTCTTCACTCTTTCATCCATTAAACACTTTGAGAGCTTGGGAAAGGGCTCCACAACCCAACCCCTAGAAGGTAAGTAAATTTCATCTCAAGACTTGTTAATGCATGAATTCCTAGTTGAATTTGATCACCTAATTAGTGAAAAATCAAGAATTTGGGTAGTAACCTAGGTCTTTCGATAATTTGAGGATTTACGCGTGAATTAGCTATGAAATCAAGTAAAAATTGTATAATAATGATCCTTAGGCTATAGGTGAGTATTCCCTTCGAGAATTTTTGGAATCCGAGCATGCGGGCCCGGGGTTGGATTTTAGGATTTCTTCAAGATTGGCGAATTTGACTTAGTAGTAGTAGGATTACCATACTTTGAGCATAAATTGATGAATTTGTATAACATTTGGCTAGTTTTGAGTCCTCGGGTGTAGAGTTCAGAGTTTCGGGCGCGTTCTTTGTCCAGGGAGTAGATTCGATACGAGTTGATTTCGAGATTATTTTAGGCATGGATTGGCTATCTCCTTATCATGTCGTGCTAAATTGCCATGCCAAGGCATTTACTTTAGCCATGCCCGAGTCTCCTAGGCTGGAGTGGAGAGGTTCCTCAGATAGTACAGCCAGCCGGGTTATTTCATTCTTGAAGGCTCGACATATGGTCGAGAAAGGTTGTCTGGCCTATTTTTCTTATGTGTGGGACACCACCGCCGAGTCTCCGATGATTGATTTAGTGCCAGTTTTTCGAGAGTTTGCTGATGTATTTCCTTCGGACCTTCCAAGCATGCTTCCGGATCGTGATATTGATTTCTGCATTGATTTAGCTTCAGGAACCCAGCCTATATCTATTCCTCCATACCGTATGGCTCTGAAAGAGTTGAAGGAGCAGCTTGGGGAGTTGTTAGATAAGGGGTTCATCAGGCTGAGTGTATCGCCATGGGGTGCCCCATTTCTATTTGTGAAGAAGAAGGATGGGCCTATGCGGATGTGTATTGATTACCGCCGGTTGAACATGGTCACCATTAAGAACAAGTATCCTTTGCCACGCATCGATGATTTGTTTGACCAGTTGCAGGGTGCCCGTGTGTTTTCTAAGATTGATTTGAGATCGGGGTATCATCAGTTGAGGATTCGGGCTTCAGATGTTCCGAAGACTGCTTTCCGTACGAGATATGGACATTATGAGTTCCTGGTGATGTCCTTTGGCTTGACTAATGCCCCAACAACTTTCATGGACTTGATGAACAGGGTGTTTAGGCCTTATATTGATTCCTTTGTCATTCTCTTCATTAATGACATTTTGATTTACTCACGTAGTTTGGGGGAGCACGAGCAGCATTTGAGAGTTGTGCTCCAGACTTTGCGAGAATAGAAGCTATATGCTAAGTTCTCTAAGTGTGAGTTCTGGTTAAATTCCGTGGCATTCTTGGGGAATGTGGTATCAGGAAAGGGTATCAAGGTGGATCTTCAGAAGGTTGAGGAGGTTCAGAGTTGGTCGCATCCTACTTAAGCTACAGAGATCATGAGCTTTTTGGACCTAGCAGGCTGTTATCACTGATTTGTGGAAGGGTTCTCTTCTATTGCAGCTCCATTGACTAGATTGACTCAGAATAATGCCCCGTTTTGATGGTCTGATGAGTGTGAGGTGAGCTTTCAGAATCTCAAGACAACATTGACTTCAACACCAGTTCTAGTATTGCCTTCCGGTTCTGGAATGTATACACTATATTGCGACGCGTCACGTGTTGGCTTGGGGTGTGTATTGATGCAGGAGTGGAGAGTTATTGCTTATGCTTCACGCCAGCTGAAAGTTCATGAGAAGAATTATCCTGTGCACGATTTGGAGTTGGCAGCAATTGTTCATGCTCTTAAGATTTGGAGGCACTACTTGTATGGAGTGTCCTGCGAGGTTTATACAGACCACCGTAGCTTAAAGCACTTGTTCAGGCATAAGGATCTTAATTTGAGGCAGCGTAGATGGCTTGAGTTGTTGAAGGATTATGATATCACCATTCTTTATCACCCGGGGCAAGGCAAATATGGAAGCAGATGCTTTGAGCAGGAAGGCAGAGAGTATGGGTAGCTTGGCTTATATTATAGCAGAGGAGAGACCTCTAGCCTTGGAAATTCATTCCTTGGCCAATAACCTGGTGAGATTAGACCTTTCAGAGCCCCGTTGAGTTCTTGCACATGTGGTTGCTCAGTCTTCGTTATTGAGGGAGATTAAGGCTCGGCAGTATGACGATCCGTGTTTGGCTGAGCTACGAGAGACAGTGGTTCAGGGCAGGGCCAAGGAGGTTATTATTGGCGAGGATGGTGTTCTGAGACTTCAGGGCCGCTTATGTGTTCCTAAGGTTGATGACTTGAGGGAGAGGATTCTAGAGGAGGCACACAGTTCTCGGTATATTGTTCATCCTAGTGCTACAAAGATGTATCGTAATTTGAAGCAGCACTACTGGTGGAGGCGAATGAAGAAGGAAATTGTGGAGTATGTGTCTAGGTGTCTTAATTTCCAGCTGGTGAAGTATGAGCACCAGAGGCCAGGAGCCTACTTCAGCAGATACCCATTCCTGAGTGAAAATGGGAGCACATCACTGTGGACTTCGTGGTTGGGTTGCCTCGGACCTTGCGGAAGGTTGACGCAGTTTGGGTCATTGTGGATAGATTGACCAAATCGGCACATTTCATTCCAGTAGCTACTACTTATACTTCTCAGAGGTTGGCCCAGATCTACATTCGGGAGATAGTCCGGTTGAATGGTGTGCCGGTGTCCATTAAATCAAATCGAGGTCCTCAATTCACCTCGTACTTCTGGAGAGCATTACATAGTGAGATGGGTACCCAGATAGACCTCAGCACAACATTTCACCCTCAGACTGATGGTCAGTCGGAGCGTACAGTTCGGATATTAGAGGACATGCTCAGGGCATGTGTGATTGACTTCGGAGGTCAGTGGGACCAGTTCTTGCCTTTGGCCGAGTTTGCTTACAATAATAGTTATCAGTCCAGCATTGAGATGGCACCATTTGAGGCTTTGTATGGTCGGCGATGCCATTCTCCTATCGGGTGGTTTGATCCAGGTGAGGCTAAGTTGTATGGCACCGACCTGGTGAGAGATGCTTTGGAGAAAGTGAAGTTGATTCAGGAGAGGCTCCGCACAACGCAGTCCAGACAGAAGAGTTACGCGAATCAGAAGGCACGTGATGTATCATTTATGGAGGGAGACAAGGTTCTGTTGAAAGTCTCGCCTATGAAAGGTATTATCAGGTTTGGGAAGAAGGGCAAGCTAAGCCGGAGGTTTATAGGCCCCTTCGAGGCGTTGAGGCGAGTTGGGGAGGTTGCTTATGAGCTGGCCTTGCCTCCCAGTTTATCAGGAGTTCATCTAGTTTTTCATGTATCCATTCTCCGGAGGTACCACGCCGACATCTCTCACGTGGTTGATTTCAGCACAATTCAGTTGGATGAGAGGTTGGGCTACGAGGAGGAGCCAGTTGCTATTATTGATAGACAGGACCGCCAGCTGAGGTCCAACAGAGTTTCTACCGTAAGGGTCCAGTGGAAGGGCCAACCGGTTCAGGAGGTGACCTAGGAGTCCGAGGAGGACATGCAGAACAAATATCCACACTTATTCAGCACTTCAGGTATGATTCTAGACTCGTTCGAGGACGAACGTTTGTTTAAGAGGTGGAGAATGTAATTACCCGACCGGTCGTTTTTCGTTATCGGACCTCGTTCCCCTAAATGAAACTTCCGATAGCGTCTTATTGTGAATTATGACTTGCGGGGGCGGGTGGTCTGGGATTCAGAAGTGTTTAGAGTGCTATAGGAACACTTGGTTCCTTAAGGTTGGCCTTTAAGGCCAAGTTTGACTTCGGTCAACATTTTGGTAAACGACCTCAGAATCGAGTTTCGACGATTTCGATAGCTTCGTATGATGATTCGGGACCTGGGCGTATGTTCGGAATGGGTTTCTGATGACCCGGGAGCGTTTCGGCGCCCAAAATTGAAATAAAAGTTCCTTAAGTTCCTATTATGGTTTGGGACGTGTTTTTTGTGATATCGAGGTCTGAAGGCAATTTCAAGACTAGGAATAGTTCCGTTATATCATTTATGACTTGCCTGCAAAATTTGGTGTCATTCCGAGTAGTATAGGTCGGTTCGGCGCGTTGTTAGCGAAGTCAAGAAAACTTAAAGTTCCTAAGTTTGGTTCTAGAGGTTTCGAGGTGTGATATTTAAATTTAGCATTATTTTGGGTGTTCTGAAGGCTCGATCGAGTCCGTGTTATGATTTGGGACTTGTTAGTATATTTTAACAGGGGCTCGGGTGGGCCCAGGTGCCTCCCGGACACACACGAGGCCAAAAACTAGCTAAAATAGTTGCTGATGCACCTATTCTGGTGTTGACCGCAGGTGCGGTTGCCCAGTCGCAGGTGCAACCCCCAGCGGGCAGGCCATTTCTCGCAGGTGCGGACAAAGTTTCGCAGGAGCGGAGCCTTAGGTGCGGTGTCCACTCCGCAGGTGCGGGCCCAGGCTCCCTCGTCCATTTTCGCAGGTGCGAGCCTTTGCTCGCAGGTACGATCCTCGAGCCGCAGGTGCGGAAGCACTGTCAGATAGTGTGTTTCTTAAATACGTGATTCTTTATTGTTTTCTTCACTCTTTCATCCATTAAACACTTTGAGAGCTTGGGGAAAATGCTCCACGACCCAACCCCTAGAAGGTAAGTAAATTTCATCTCAAGACTTGTTAATGCATGAATTCCTAGTTGAATTTGATCACCTAATTAGTGAAAAATCAAGAATTTGGGTAGTAACCTAGGGCTTTCGATAATTTGAGAATTTACCCTGAATTAGCTATGAAATCAAGTAAAAATCGTATATTAATGATCCTTGGGCTATGGGTGAGTATTCCTTTCGAGAATTTTTGGAATCCGAGCATGCGTGCTCGGGGTTGGATTTTAGGATTTCTTCAAGAATGGCGAATTTGACTTAGTAGTAGGAGGATTTCCATACTTTGAGCATAAATTGATGAATTTTTATAACATTTGGCTAGTTTCGAGTCCTCGGGTGTAGAGTTCGGAGTTTCGGGCGCGTTCTTGGTCCGGGGAGTAGATTCGACACGAGGTGAGTCTCCTTTCTAACCTTGTAAGGGGAAACTATCCCCCTAGGTGATTTAAATGTTATATGTGATAACTGTGGGGGCTACGTACGTACAGAGTGACGAGAGTCCGTACATAGCGGCTATTATTGTTATGTACGGGTAGTTAGGCCTACATCATGCTTCCTTGAAATGAATTATATGCTTAGTGAATTAATGTTACATGCGGCTTGTTTCCCTGAGATCATGGAATTAAAGATATTTTTAGGATTTGATCACGAAGAGTAATTTATAAAGAACAAATGTGTGGATTGTGTGTGCATGTGACCGTTTCGCAATTTACATTCCGCGAGCGGAGTGTTATTTCCCCCACTCTCATGGGAGCTGGCCGTACACCATGGTGAGATTAAAAGGTATATATATTATGGTTCGGGCCATTCGACCCTCGACAGTGCACATATATGATCATTATGATGGCTCAGGCCGGTTGTCCTCACCCTGTATGCGCATGTTAAATTGTTAAGAATTCTGTTATGGATTTTCGAGTGCTCAGATATATTTTTAAAGGAAAGAAAAGAATAATGAGGTAGAAATTGTATATTTACTTCCGGTATTTATTTGAATCACTGTTATTTTAAATGTTTACTGCTTTTATCATCCTTGTATGTCCGTTACTGATATTATATCGTGCTAATCGTTTTGTTGGACCTTAGTGAGTGTCCATTCGATTTCTCGTCACTACCTCTTCGAGGTTAGACGGGATACTCACTAGGTACATATTTGTTTATGTACTCATGCTGCTCTTCTGTACTTAATTGTACAGGTTCTGAGGCTGGTGCATCTGGTTATCAGACTAGAGCTCTATTCTGATCTTAGTAGGACCTGACTTCATGGTGAGCTGCTTCTCCTGACGATCCTCGGCAACACATGGAGTTTTCTTTTTCTTATTTCCTGTCTATTTCTTTCAGACAGTGGGATTGTATATTATGTTTTGTATATTCTGTTAGTATGCCCGTAGGACTTGTGACAGTAGTTCCTGGCATACACGTAGTTGTTATTTTGGTTTACAGGTCTTTACATATATATATATATATATATATATATATATATATATATATATATATATATATATATATATATATATATTGGCTCATTCCTCTTTCGACTGCTTTTGGTAAAAAAAAAATGGCTTGCTATCTTTTTCAATTAATGTTTGAACCTTAAAAACTTGGCATGTATTAGGATGTTTAACCAAGCATGGGAGAAATCCTTAGTAATTTAAGTGTGGGCCTGCCTAAACCTGGTGTTGGGCGCCGTCACGACCCGAGTTAGTATTTTGGGTCGTGATATATATATATATATGCGCTCCGGTTGAGGAGGAAATTGATAATTGAGAGCTTGAGTTTATTGTCGAGAGGAGGATTGTACCACATACTTATACTTGTTCATTTTGTTTATTCACTCTGCCCCATATCTGTTTACTTCTTATTCTATCTGTCTTAACTGACCACTAGTAAGTGTCGCTGTCGACCCTTCGTCACTACTTCTCCGGGGTTAGGTACGTACTTACTGGGTATGCGTTGATTTACGTACTCATACTACACTTGCTGCACATTTTTGGGCAGGTACATATATGTATGGTGGTCTTCTAGGCGCAGAGGCAAGGATGTTGCTGGGACTTACCGTGAGCTGCATTTCATGTTACGATCTGCAACTTGCAAGTCTCCATTAAAGTTATTTATGTTCTCCTGTCTAATTTGTATCTCAGACAGATGTTGTATCTTATTAAATTTCCTAGTTGAAGATCATGCATTTGTGACATGGATTTTTAGGGTTTCTTATGGATTGTTCATTATTGTAGTTCGGGTAAATGTTATCACTTACCCTATATATTCTATTTCGTACTCTTTAATTAACAAAAAAAATTATGATTTCAACTACTAAAATGAGTAATTAAGTTAATCATTTATTGTTGTCTTGTCTGACGGCGGTGTTTGGTGCCATCACGACCTTTAGTTGATTTTGCGTCGTAACAACTTGGTATCAGAGCGTTAGGTTCACTTGGGTCTCATGAGTAATGACCAGGTCTAGTAGAGTCTTGCGGATCGGTACGCAAACATCTGTACTTATCTTTGAGAGGCTATAGGGCTATTAGGATCACTTCCCTTCTTGATTCCCCATCATGCGATTTTATTCCTTCGATACTTATTCCTTTATTTATTTCCTATTCATTCTAGTACGGTGTTGAAAACTCGTGTCAATTGGGCATCGAGGAGTTGCAGTAGTACTACAAACGTGGAGCAGGATGTTTCTCCCTGCGCATATGAGCAAGTTATTATCGTTTTTTTGCAGAAGGATGTTTTGTCATTTCAGCTTAGTAGCTGTATTTTTGATGGGATCGAGGATACGCACAGGTTGCTATGATGTTCAGACATTTTTTTCGCACAATATTGCTGTAGTAGTAGGGTTCTTGTTTATGTGTCAAAGAAGTGAACGACATGAAATGAGGCTTTCATAGCACGTGATTTAGAGGTCCAACAGTTATTTCCAGCAAAGGAAATGCAATCGTACTATGAATGTTCATGTTTGGATTGATGGAGTAACGAGATTTGATATTTTCAAGCGGGAAAGAGTTCTCAATTGTAAATTGGTGTCATCATCCTTGTTAAGTACGTTAAGGTTCGCAGGTGTTATGGTCTTCTTTAATTTTCCTTCGGGGCTTGGTATTGTTAAATGGTGCCTGAGAAGCGGTTGTCAGAGATAGCTGAGTGTAGCAATATTAGAATCGAAATGGTATTTCTATTATTGATAGCTCGAGAAAGATGATCTTCGAGGAGGCTTAGAGTTGGTATCAATTTATTAGTTCAAGTGCTACAGAGATGGATTCGAATTTGAGGCAACAGTTGGGCTGAGAAAGATGAGGGAGGACATATGGGGATATGTCTTGCAGTGGTTGAATTGCTAGAGGGTCAAGTATAAAAAATGAAAGTCAAGGAGTTGCTTAGAGGAGAGGGTTTAACCAAAGTGGGAGAGTGGCAGAGTAGCATATGGATTCTGTGGTAGGATGGCCACACGCCTTGAGGAAAGTTTGGAGCCATTTGGGAATTCATGGTGCACAGTGATTTGGTCCACATAATTTATTTGGATGCAACATGACTTTGGTTTTGGAATGTATTGTTGGACTTACAGTTGCTGTCAATGGGGAAGAAGGAATCTTGGTGGGTTCCAGGGTTACATGATTGTAGCTTCGAGTTATGTGGGGGATCCCCACTTTCTACGGTTGGATTGCGTGGTTGTCTACTTGTGAGGTTCTGGTTATCGGCGTTGGTGGGTTATTACGACCAAGGAAAGAAAGCATCAATGGTAATTGGAGCAAAGGATTTGAGGACGGTGTGCTATATTTGGCCTTATCTATTCATGTTCAATTTTTGGGGAGACTCAGAGTTTATGCTTCTTGTGGGGGTTATGTGCAAGGAAAGGAATAAAGCTGGTTGCTTTTCTGAGAGGGTGTTCATGTGCTAGTAGGTCCTTGGAGTTTGATTATATTCGGGAACAAGTCAGAGTGGGTGACTCTCCACAACAGTCCTAGTGGGTTCAAAAATTAAAATGCAGTGCCTAAGGATTTTGAGTTAAGGGCATGGTTAAGTATCGAGCTTTTGCAGTGGATTATGAAAAGAGCTTGGAGTGTTCTATATTATAATCGGTCTGCAGTGTAGCATCGGAGGAATGGGAGAAAATAACTTCGAATTCATAGAGGAATTATCAGAATGGGTGTACTAATTGAAGATGCGAATGTGCGCACAAGGAGGGTATGAGATGGCTCGTGAGTTTTGAGACAATGTGGTCTCGTTAAATGGGGTCACTCAATATGAGTGAAGATTGAGTTTGTTATAGTTTGAATGGAGCTATTATTATTTCTAAGTCAAGTCCAGAGTAAATTGGAAGAAGCTAGATCAGTTAGAAATGGTTGAATCAGCATGATTGTGGTAGTGATCAGTTTCTTCAGCGTGAAGTTATACATGTAGTTTGTGGTTGTACACTTGGGCTTGAGCGCCACCACCACTTGGTTGAGTTGGGAGGTATTTGACTCGAATGGCCTATTATGTGTAGACGGATCCCGAAGAGTTATGGTGGTTTAGACCATAACTTGAGGATTTTATATTCTACAGTTATGGTAATTTAGTCGTGTTTTGCAATGGTTCTCCTGAAATGAGTAAAGCGAAAGGTTCCTATATGATGGAGTGTTTATTCTGTTAGTGGTTCAGGAGTTATGATGGAATTGTTGTACTCTCGCGTACTGGCATGTTAGGTGTAGTAAGCAGCATAGGAATTGAAGGTTGAGGATCAAGGTTGCGGTTCAGTGTTGACAAGAATATTACGAGCTCGGATGAATTCAGATGTTTAGAGTAAGCTGGTATTGTCTTTCACGTTACCTGAGACTGATGTCTTGTGTTAGAGGCTTTGTGTACTGATTTGCGGATTCTCGATTTACTTTGCAACATTGTATGGTCGGTGGTATGGATATGTAGACTTTGCTACCTGGTGCGGGAGATCGTAGGGGTGTATCCCACGGGAAGATTGTATAAGTGTGACATGTAGTGACTTAATTGATTAAGGATTGAAACCAAGTATGGGGATTTTGGTACTATCGCTAATGTGAGATAATTTATGCCTGAGAGGCATTTCATTCCTTGGGCTATGGACCATGTGAGTTTGTTTACGAATTTGACGGTTGTTCCTGTGTGTCATGGAAAAGGGTTATTATGGATCCTTGAAAGATTATTAGACCAGAACGGTATGATCAGAGTCAACTTGAGATCTGTTGATGGGTCTAAATGTGGGTGTGTGCTCTACACCAGGCCGGGTGTGTTCATTCAGCCTGGCAATTCTTATGGGGAAGTATTCGGGCATTGGATGTTAATTTCATTGTCAGCTATTTCACATAATACTCTATTGTCCCATGTGGGTTGTGAGACAACTTGATTATTTGCACATATGTTAAGGTCCCACGTAGCGGTGGTGTTATATGAGCAGGATGGCTCTCGAGATACATATCATATATCACACCTTAGTTATGCTTGCATTTCGTAGCGTATGACGCTATCCGTCTCCCCAGAATTTGTATTATGCACTTAGCGTGCTTGTGGTCGACATTCGGGTATTTCGTAAGTATGAGAATTCTAGCTCGGTAGGTATTTCCTTATTGATTACTATGTTGGATTTATTTGGATCGGGTGGCACGCCTCCACGGGTATCATGGTTGGATTGGGTTGCACGCTTTAACGATATCATGTGTGGATCAGGTTGCACGCCACAACAGTGTGATGTTGAGTACAGTTCCCCTATATCTATTCTTGTGTGTTTTGTTTCTCATTTTCTGAGGAAGGTTCGTAACATATTTTCAGTTATTTAATTAGTTACGCGGGTTGAGGAGTTCCTACCAGGGTTCATTTTCCTTATGTATCACATTCGTGTTTGTAGCTTGTTGGCACATTGGGAAATCATATGAGACTTTTGGCAGTGTCTGAGATGGCTTATTGCCTGAGCGGCTAGTGTTGGGCGAGATAAAGTTATTGGACTTTGGATCAGTGCGATTGGAGTTAGGAATGGTATATTAAAGAGCAAAACTCATTAATCAGTTCAGGATGAAGTGATGGTTCTTGTCAGGAGGAGAGACTCCATAATTTGTGATTTGGCAGGTGGTTATGAGCTTCTACACATCTCTTCCATCATGGCAGTATTGCAAGAGTTGAAACATGGCTTATATATGTTTTGATGTGTACTACGGGCCTCGGGTCAGTGGACTTTTCAGCTGTTGTGCTTAAGGGAGATTGCTTTGGGCGAATGTGTTATGTGGTACATGGTGTGATTTCGGCAGAGGAGCATGGTCACGTTGGGTTCGGTGTCTAGTGATTGATACAGTATTCCTGTCTTAGAATATGGTATCGCAGAGAATTTCAGATGTTGGAATTTAGTTCTGATGTTTGTTAGCTAAGGTAGCAGGAAGGATCTTCGGTCTGGCTTATTTCCTGAGAAGCTGGTGCTGGGTGAGACAAAGTTATTGGACTTTGGATCAGTGCGATTGGAGTTAGGAATGTTATATTAAAGAGCAAAAATCATTATTCAGTTCAGGATGAAGTGATGGTTCTTGTCAGGAGGAGAGACTCCATAATTTGTGATTCGGCAGGTGGTTATGAGCTTCTACACATCTCTTCCGTCGTGGCATTATTGCGAGAGTTAAAACATGGCTTATATATGTTTTGAGGTGTACTACGAGCCTCGGGTCAGTGGACTTTTCAGCTGTTGTGCTTAAGGGAGATTGCCTTGGGAGAATGTGTTATGTGGTACCTGGTGTGATTTCGGCGGAGGAGCATGTTCATGTTGGGTTCGGTGTCTGGTGATTGATACAGTGTTCGTGTGTTAGAATCTGGTATCGTAGAGAATTTCGGATGCTGGAATTTAGTTCTGAAGTTTGTTAGCTAAGGTAGCAGGAAGGATCATCGATCTGGCTCGAGCTAATGTGCTCAACTAGGTTGTGGTGGCACGGGTAGGTGCACGAGGTGTTAAACAGTGATTTTGGACAACTCCAGCGCAATTCTTAGCACGTTCGAGGACGAACGTATGCTTAAGTGGGAGAGACCATAATGATCCGACCTGTCATTTTGAGCTCTAGCGCACCTTTCAGTGGTTTGAGGACTTGAGAAGCTTCACTTCAGGTATTATGACTTGCCGTGTGGTTGGAATTTAATTTCAGGAAGTTCGAAGTTGATACGGAAAGAAAAATCTCATTTCAGAAGCTTTAAGTTGGAAGAATTAACTTTGGAATTTTGAGAAATTAACCTTGGAATCAGGATTTGAAGGTTCCAATAGGTTCGTATGATGATTTTGGACTTGGTCGTATGTTGGGATCGGGTTTTGGATGACCCAGTAGCGTTACGACACTTATTATGGAAAGTTGGCATTTTGGAGGAATTTTATAAATTTGGATTGAAGTGTATTTTAATGTTGTCGATGTCCGTTTGGAATTCTGAGACCTGACAATAGTTCCGTATGGTGATTCTGGTCTTAGGAGCACGTCTGGATATGTATTTGGAGGTCCGCAGGTCATTTTGGGGTCATTTGACGAAAGTTGGAAGTCAGATGATGTCACGCCCCGAACCTGGGGGCGAGACCGACACCGGGTGCCTCACCTATCCTTACGTACCAACTTGCGACTATGGAATTTTAACATATAATGTCATACTTTGGCCATGGCCACATTGCAAGACCATATGCAAAGCAAAATATAAAACTGAACGGAAGCTAATGTTGACTAAACATTAATATAAAGCTGAGCCGACAAGGCCTCCATAACTATTATAGTTAACAAACCAACTAAATATACATACAAGGACTACAAGCCCAACATACTGCACTAATTGACAGGATATGTCTACAAGCCTCTGCTGATGGATGCACTATGATCGAAACAGAGCCTCGACCTACCCATAACCTATACACATTATATACACAAGATGTACGCAAGACTCTAGACTCGGCAACTCTGAAGGACGTGGAGCTTACCGATAAAGATGAACTCGGGAAACACCTACTGGGGAGGTCTACTCGTCTGTCTGTCTGAACCTGCACGCATGAAGTGCATCATCCCCAAAAAAAGGGATGTTAGTACGAAATAATGTACCGAGTATGCAAGGCAATAAAATAACTAAAAGTTGTAACTGAATTGATAATATAAATAACTGAAAGTAACTGGGAGTCAAAGATGATCTGGAGATATACCTACCTGTTGATACCGACTCAACTCTATCAATATAGTAAATAAAATAGATGTCCGGCCCTATAAGGCTCAGAATGTGTAACTGCTCTGCCGTAGTAGGCTTGCTCATAGGTGCTCGGCCATACTAGGCTCTGTATCTCGGCCATGCTGGGCTCTCTCATAGGCACTCAGCCACAGTAGGCTCGGTATATAACTTACCATCTGATTAGAGGTTTCCCAATAAGGGCCTGCCAACCGATTATAGCTCGGTGGTGGGGAAAATACTATAGTACTGTATATATATAGACCCTTTGCTCTCTTCATTGGAATAAGACAATACTCAATTGAATATGAAGTCCCGATAAGGGAAAATACTGTAACTTATGAGACTAGGATAATGAATATAAATTCGGGAGTATGAAGTTCTCTTTATGCCTCGTTATCAAACACGTGTAGTTACGAGATCATGCTAAAATGAAGGAAGGGCTTAACCTTAACATACCTGGACTAAGGAAAAACCCGTATGATATTCTTGGGAAATATTGCACTGTACTCCCTTAGAATCGCAAACCCCACATTGCTATTACACAGTATAACTTCGTGTGAAATTTTATTGAAGCTATCTATGTTGCCGTAGCAGATCCGTCATCTTTCCTAAGTTAATCAATAAGTTAGAAAGGTCCCTTATTATAGTGGAGTGGCCCCACTTGATAAGGCTTATTTTAACCAGCCAAAAATCTCTTAAAATGCCACTATCTTCCTACACCAAGAGTCATTACTTGGTTTTCTTATCAGACCTTATGGGCTGCCATGTTGGGAGCCTTAATATTATCCAAATAATTCATTAATTATTCACTAATCTTCGTGATTATTTTTTTAATCTCCCACTGACCGGTAATTATCCAATTATTCACATATTAAGAATTATCTCAAATTACTTAAATTACTACTCGCTTTTAACACACTTTATATACTTTAATATCATGATAATGTGGTACCTTGTATGGTACTAGTCCATAAATATCGGGTATTATAGTTCGGACTGTATTTTATCCCAAATTGTCAAACTTTAACGAAACTCATTTTCTTCGATTCGCTTACCCTCTCACCTTCACGAATTTACTTATCACTTGTTGAAATAGCATAATACTTATAATCCCAAAATAATCTCATTCATGAACTTACGTTTAACAACTTACGACGAAACTTAAACGTATGAAAATGCGAGATTTAACATCTCATTTCCGAGCTTATATCAATTTTCTTATGGCGTACTTCCACGTACGAAAACATGGGGTGTAACATCATTCCCCCCTTTGGAACATTCGTCCTCGAATGTTGACTGATGCAGTTATCATTTTCGTAACTTATGTCTTCCGAATACTTTAGTACTCTTCTTGCCATCTAGTCAATTGTTCTGTGAATAAATCCAAAGGCCAGGGCATTCCCCGCCTTTAGGCCTCTTTCTCACACCACAACTTGTGGTTGGAATTCTTCCAATCTCATAACTGTTTCTACCTTTTGTCATGGAGCATGTATGACTTTTTCCTTGTATGTGCTCCTATGCGACTCCTTTCCTTTTTCCTCCATCTTTTAGCCAATCTCTAGGCCTCACTTTGTCTTATAGAAAGACTAAACGGGCGCTGCAAATATAATTTGGGGTATTACACCCAAAGTCGATCCCACAGAGAATTGAACGTATCAATTGAGTCTATAAAATACTAAACTAGTGTTTAATCAAGTTTNTTGTTGTTCAAACAGTTACCTAAACATGCACTCTCTCTCAAGTAGATACATACTAAATAGGCACAGCTAATTGATGGCCATTCAATTAACTACAATAAGAACGTAGTTGAACAAATAGAGAATAATCAATCAAAATATATTAATATCAAAAGAAATTCATCCCCAACGGGTTCTACCAAAACCCTAGATTAAAAACTTAGCTACTCATGTTTAAACGAAACAAAACTAAAAACAATTGCATAATTGAAATATAAAGTAAGAAATACTAAATGTAGAAATCGATGTTCTTGCACTTCAATGGAATTTTCTCCTTCTCTACTTTGATTCACGAAATTCCCCCTGTAATTGTGTTTTAGGAGTCTATTTATAGGTTTAGGGTGAACCCTAACTATGTAGGAGACTTCTATTTCAACCGGGAAACACTTAAACCCGTCAAAACACGATTTCTGGCCGAACTGGGGACCTGGAATTTGGACCCAAACGCCTGGCTAACGCCAGGCTAGAGCTGGCGTTTCAGCCCAAACGCCTGGCTAATGCCAGGGTGGGGCTGGCGTTTCAGCCCTAACGCCTGGCTAACGCCAGGTAGGGATGGCTTTTTGGCTCTGTCGCCCGGATATCGCCCGGGTGTCTCCTTTCGCGTATTTTTCAACGTATTTGCATCCTTTTAGCCCCG